>JAWRVZ010000071.1:3190000-3262999 GCA_037043235.1 Rhodeus uyekii | reverse complement strand
TGAGGGTATAAATAGACGGGAAACGAGGAGCACCTGGCACAACAAACAAGGGGGAGTGGTTGACGTGACAATCTACGGAAACACAGAAGGATCACACAGGCGGAACGTGACAAGACGTGACCGTTAGACAGTAGTCTAAGTAATTATGCATAGAACTTTTGGGTCCAGTTATTAGAATCTCAGTTTTTTTCAGAATTAAGCAGTAGAAAGTTATTAGTCATCCAATTTTCAGACTGTTCAGACCATCAGTTCAGACTGTTTCGGAAGCTCAAACGTGCTTGACGCACATCTAACAAATGGGGTTTGTTCTTGTGTTTGACACACACACATATATGGGCTTCTGTTGACCATATTTAATGTGTGCTATCTATATAAGCTGATCAATGTATATGTGAATGAACACCAAAATTAAAATTTGCATCATTTAAAGCAGCAGATTGTGTCTTGTTAGGAGACTCGGGTTATTAAACCTGCTCACTTTGTGTAACCTTAAGTTATATTTAGGAAAATAACATTTAAGGGACTTTATGCAACACGGATTGTTTTTAAAGGAATTACTCAAATGAAAAAGAGATAGTTTTGGGAAATTGTAAGTGTTTATGATGTTTCACTTATGAAAAACGTTTAAGTAACACAAGGGTTATTTTCTGCAACACCCTTAAGTTTAAGGGAAAAATACTGTAAAGGAAAATTACACTTAAGGTGCTTTATGCAACCAGCACTTGACCTGTCTGCAACCAAGGGGCCGTTTTCACGACACTGTTTTCAATAAAAACAGACGACTATTTTTGTTTTGGCCTTTATTGAAATTTCACTAAATTTTCAAAGTTTTGAGTTCAAAGTTTAGTTTTTTTGTATAGAATATTGTTATCAAATTCGTTAAAACTGTGACATCATGCACATTACCTGTGTCTTTACAATGTGACATTGCCAACTGCTGGCCTGGAAGCAGAATACAGCATTTTTTTTTTGTGTCAAACTCCAGTCTTAGTTGCCCCTCGTCATTTTGACACAATTTTTTTTTATTCAAATTGAGTGTTCATCGGAGTGGTCCAAGACCTAAGGAACATTGATTAAACTTAAACTTGATTTAAGGAGTTTATGTTAAAAAAAGTAATACATTCTTCCCTCGAGGAGTCAATTTGACCCACATAGAAATATAATACAGTCACAATACAGACTGCACACAGACATTGAGTGGTTAGATTTGAACACATTTACAGAACAACCCCCACCCCACACAAATGCAAAATAAATGGTGAATTATATATAAATCATATATATATATTTATGACAGCATTTTTTAAATCTGTAACAGCATTTTTATTGACATTTTCAAAAATATTTTTCATTTTTCTCTTCAGCAAAAAATCATCAAAATAGTCAAAATAGATACCATAATGCATGCTGAAAGATTGAAACTGAATCAAACTGTCTTTTTGATCCATTGCTGTAAGGCCGTCTAGTGGCAAGAGTTATGAAATATCATGTTATATGGGCTTTTTAACCACAAGAGGTCGGCAGAGACATCCAGAATGGGACATTTTAAACAGATATTTTGAATTTAATTTGAACGAATATGAAGAATGTGCTTGAATTATTATGTATTGATAAATCAAGTAATTTAGAGGTAAATAAAATTCAAAATAACAAAAAGGTTCAAAAATGGCATCAAAAATAGAAAACATATAATCAAATTGAAATTAAATAAGCTTTCTGGGTGGAAAAAAGTATAAACTTAGAACTTCGCAAGGGAAGGATTTGTTACAATGTATGAGGAAATGGATGAGGGTTAACTGTTGTCGACAGGATGTTGACATCTTGTTGAGATCAACAACGACACGCCAACATCCTGTCGCCAACAGTTGCTGATGCTTGAAATCTCCATTGAAATGAATGTGTGTCACTGGCAATCAACACTGAACCTCCTCTTGGATCATTTTCAGACTGAATTAGACCTGTAATTGTTGTGATTTGTGTATTTTATATTTTGCTACAGGGTTCACAGATCTCCTGGATATGGGATGGAGAGACTTGGGTTGAAGATCTCAAGGGCCATTACCTGCATTTCAATGTTTCCATTAAAGTCCTGGCAGGAGTCCTTCAAAACTCCAAGAGTGAGTTTATCTATTCACAACTAGCAGAATAGGTCATTGCTTTGTTTAGGTAAAACAGATTTGATAGAAAATCACAAAAAGAAGTGCAATTGAAATGTACATCCATAATTTAGTTCTTTGAACTATTTGTGAACTTGTGAATCCCAATGAACAACTTTGTAGTCACATCCCTGTGGTTTCATCATTTCTCAGAGTACCTTACGGTGGGCCTGTCGTCTGTGAAGAGGCAAAAGGGTGAATATCTTCATGACACTCTTCAGTCAATCTTCAGCGAGTCCTCAGAGGAAGAGCTGGATCAAATGGTGGTGGTCGTCCTTCTCGCAGACTTTGATGTGAGCTGGATTCAGGTGACCGTACAGAAGATTACAAAACAATTCAACCCGCAGCTGTCAAAGGGTCAGCTGCTGATCATCCACGTCAATGAAGAGAACTATCCTCCCCTTTCTGGACTGAAGAAGAACTTCAATGACGCTCCCGAACGTGTGTCCTTCCGTTCCAAGCAAAATGTGGACTACTCCTATTTGCTCCATTTTAGCAGTAATCTCTCCCAATACTATATCATGCTGGAGGATGACGTGAGCTGTTCCAAGAACTTTCTCTCCAAGATGCGTGAGCACATCAGTTCGATGAGCAACTCTAAGTGGGCAACGCTGGAATTCTCCAAGTTGGGCTACATCGGAAAACTCTACCAATCCAAAGATCTGCCCATTTTGGCACGTTTCCTTTATAATTTCTACCAAGAGATGCCCTGCGACTTCCTGCTGTCGCATTTTCACAGACTGTTGACGCAGGATAAAGTCATTCGTTTCCAACCATCTCTGTTCCAGCACATGGGCACTTACTCATCGTTTAGGGGAACATACAATCACCTTAAGGACGATGATTTTGTCGAAGAAGTTGCTGATAACCCTCCAGCAGACATTCGCACAAATATTGAGTCTTTTCAGACCAATGTGGCAGAAAAGGCTTACCGTCAAGATTCAGCATATTTCTGGGGTATGACGCCTATTGGGTTAGAAAACTACTTTTTAGTGGTCTTTCGTGAACCGGTTCTCGTCTCACGTGTCCAAATACGAACAGGGTTAGATGGAAAAGATCGGCTGGTCTCTGCTGATGTGGAACTTGGAGAAACTCTGGTGAAAACGGACTCGGCGGTGGATTGCAAAGGATTTCACACACTGGGTTCTCTTCACGATGGCCAGTTTAATGAACCAGATGTCCAGAAACTTGTGCCCGCAAACGTGACATGTTTACGACTACGAGTCACAGCAACTCAAAATGACTGGGTTATCATAAACAAGATCCTGGTCTGGACGGTTAAAGCTGACAAAACCGTGAGAAATGTTTCTAAAGCTGTGCTGCAGCAGAAATGACTTCTTTATCATCACTGATGAAGAGTTGAATCTGTAAAAAAGACAATCTGTCTGTGGGGATCAGGGTTATTTTTACAAGTGAAATTACAGCTAAAACCAAAAAAAAAAAAAATATATATACATATTGCAGTTTAAAAAAAAAAGTAAATTAAAATTGAATCTAAAACTTTAACTGAAATTAAAATGAAAGCGGAAAATATAAACAAAATATAATTCAAAATATTAGTAAAAACTATAACAATTGTCTTTATGAAGGATAAAATAATTGTATTAATCTGTATTTTTGGTGCATTTTCAAGTATATTGAGAAGCAAAAACAGGATATTCAAACTTTCAGAAATTTTTTGAATTAAGTTTATTTTTCCTATTCCATTGAAAAATATTTCGTTGTTGTTTTATATACATTTTATCTTCTAAATAAGTTCTATTTATTTGAAATATCTGGTGCAGGGAAGAAGAAAATGACTTTAATCAGACTTTACTATCCAAAGGCAGGGTGAGAGAGTAGCACACAACGCTTACAGTGAGGAGAACAGACCAAGACTGAGGGAAAACACTGGGTTGACATACACAGAGGATGATTGTGGGATAGGACACAGCTGACAAGACTAACAAGGTGATTGATGAAGACAACAGGTGTTAGGGATGACAACAGGGGAGCACATGGAGAACCGGGAAGAAAACAAAGAGAACATCATAATGACAGCACTGACAGAAACTAACTTTTAACTCTTCTTAAAACAAATGAAGAAAAAAAAAACAACTTAAAACATTCTTTTGATACATTTGTTTAAGGTTTCCCAAGATCATACACATTCATTTTCCCCCAAATAAGGTCTTACAACAAAATAAATAAATGAAGAATTTAAGAATTGAATAAATGAAGAATTCAGATGAAATAAGAATTTAGCCTCTGGTCAATCTGTTGCCTATATCTCACCCCTAAAAAGAATGAGGTTACAAAATGTTAAAATTGAAAAGATAAAGTTTACACAAAAACCCATCTTTGATTAATATCAATAAATATCAAAATATGAAGTGCCTGGTTTTGTGTAGTCGAGTGGTGAAACACTAAAGAACGTTTTACAGTTAAAATATTTACATTTGCAAGGCTTTTTTTATTAAGTGAATGTTTGAAAGGAATACACCGCCCTCTAGTTGCGAAGACCTGTAAGTACATTTTAAAATGCTCGTTTCATCGCTCTAAGCACCAGTGAGGAGGAAGTGCAATTTGTACAATATAAAAAATCATTATGTTTATGGAAATACCTATAAGACATGGAAACCCAATGTGTGTGTGTGTGTGTGTATAGTAAACATTCAACAAACAGACACACACACACACACTCTCTCTCTTTCTCTCTCTCTCACACACACACACATTTAAATGAACTTGATTTTGTTCAGTATTTTGTGAAAAAACTTTGTGCTACATTTTATATTTTTGTATATTTTATGCCAAAAAAAAAGTTGTTAAATATGCATATTTCTGACCTTATCAGAATGATTTCTGATATTATCAGCACGTGTGATTTATCAAACTGAACCTCAAACACAAGGTACTAACGGATTGATGTTCTCTCCACCTCAGGGATGATAGTAAGAAAGAGTATCTGTGTGTATATATATATATATATATATATATATATATATATATATATATATATATATATATATGAGAGATAACTGTACAACTCAACTGTATAACATTTTATGACTGTTGCAAAATTACATGACATCAGAAATCAATCTGTTGTATATTTTATCTCTATGAATATGAGTGTGTGTTTTTTTCCGACTCTTGTCTATATGACAGCTAATCATGTTTTATGTTTTTCATAACACTCATGTAATTAGATGCTTTCATCTCAAATAAATATTTAATGTCCATTTATGTGCTCATTGTTAGAATAAGTGGCTGTGGAGACAGGATCATTTACAGTCTGTTGGTCATTATTGCCAAATAAACCACTTTAGGATGAGTGTAACAGTTTGCATGATGAGTCTGATTTGAAATAATGTCCTCTTTACTGTATGTGTGGTGTTTAAGGGGATACAAAAATCTGGATCCACTAGCAAAATCTGTTTTCCATTCAGTTTTTTCCCCAAGATCTTAAAACATTTTTTTCTATGTTTGAATGAGGTTTTAATGATCACAGTGTTTTCTGACTTTTGGAGCTCACTGTAGATACAGTGTCTATTGTCCTAGATGCGTCACACACTATAAGGTTTTGTTTTATTCAACGCAACGGTCATTTCAATTTTATGTGTGAACATAAGATCCTTGAGGGACCTTCGTCGAGTATGTGGAGTGGGTGCTGGTGCAGTTTGACTCATCTGATGGACAACGCCAGCCCTACCCCGAACCCAGAGCCCAGCCAGCCTTCGGCCAGAGCCCACCGCAGACTCTGAGCTCGAGCCAGTCCAGTCCAGTCCCAATCTCTGTCTCTGCTGGTTATGCCCAGTCCCAAGTCACTGTCACTGTCACTGTCTCTACTGTAAACCCTAGAGATCCTAGAGATGACTGTGTGTGAAAATCCCAGTAGATCAACAGTTTCTGAAATAGTCGGATCAGCCCGTCTGGCTCCATTAACCAGGCCATTTTCAAAATCACTGTTCTTCCCCGTTCTGATGCTCAGTTTGAACTTCAGCAGATCGTCTTGACCCCCCCCCCCCCCCATACACACAAATGGTTTTAAGCCTTATTTTATTGCTGTAGTTGGTTAGTAGGAAATATCAACTTACATTTCCAAACATTCATTTTGGAACTAATTGTAATAATCCAGTGAGATTTGTTTATGCAGATGGAGTCTGACAACAGCCGGCGCTCCACACAGAGATCTGATCTCACCATCATCGGATCCGTCTGTAATTACATGAAGAAACAGAACAAACCGAGACAGAATAAATCCAGAAGAATTGCGACAGTGTCTCCAAGACATTTTAAGAAACCCTCCTCAAAGCTACAGTACTGTGAATAGTTTTAGGTACATGGGTAAAAATACTGTAAAGTGATAATGCTTTAAAAAATAATGCCATAAATAGATTTTATTGATTAATTAATTCTATGAACTAAATCACATCAATATTTAATCTGACCACTGTTTGCTTTTAAAACAGCTTTTGTCCTCGGTACACATGCACACAGTTTTTCAGGGAGCTTTGGAGGAAGGTTTCTTATGATGTCTTGGAGACTCTGTCGCAGTTCTTCTGGATTTAGTCTGTCTGGAGAATCAATGTGCATACACAAAAGTATTTTCACCCCCAAAAAAGTGTTTTAAGCCAGTTATATCTATCTTTTGCTGTAGTTTCCAAACATCCCTTTTGGCATTAATTGTAATAATTTTCAGTGAGAATAATTCAGTGAGATTTTTTTTTATGCACAAGGAGTCTGACAACAGCCGATGCTCCACACAGAGATCTATATACAGTATATAATTATATATATATATAAATATAAAAAAAAAAAAAAAAAAAAAAAAATATATATATATATATATATATATATATATATATTAGAATTTAAATCTGAAATAAATCTGCACATTCACCTTTGACCTCTGACCTTGGCTGAAACGCGTTTCGCTCTCAGCTGTCCCCCAGAAGATACGGCTGAGGAGGAGACATCACAAAAAATAGGGATGGGTCATGTATCCTTGTGACCTAGTTTTTCCTGGAGCAACCAGCGTGTATCACGTTGCCCTCTAGCGTTAACTTCCACGTCCCATGTTCAACGTGACCAGGTCGACTTGCTGGCAAGAAACTGTGAATGTAACTGATTGCACAACCATATATTATCCTCCTGGAATCCTCTGTGCGCCACAGAGAATCTTTCGATTGTAAAGGGATCAGATGTCATCCTAATTATATAACCTCTGCTAACCCCGACACTGTGATTATTGAGGCTGACCGAGCACTAAACATAGACTGATTCAGTTTCAGTCAGCTGGAGTCAATGCTGTGGTCAAGCCAAACGCACACATTGTTCTCCTGCACTCTGTCATGTTCGTTGCTTGGTTGACCTTAACATGTGAACTTTTTAACATATATGTATTTGCAGGTTTATTTTTTATTTTTTATTACTTAATATGCAGGTAGGTCAACTGAGTGATAGAGAGCTGTATGGATATAACAGACTGAACTTCATTTGAGATTTGAAACTATGATTTCCACAAAAAAATTATTATTATATGTATTATATATATTATAAAATTATGGTTATATGCCTTAACTCTTGTATTCTTACACTGTACAATGTTTAAAAGGCAAGATCAAAAGGTAAAAACTGTTGCCTACACGGACAAAATTGCATTTTTTTTTTTGCAATTAATAATAGAAATGTCAAAAATCAACCTAATATTTTACTTTGGCTTTTACAATCTTTTTATTTTTTATAACTGACCTAATTCAATTGAGCAGTTTTAACCCTTTATTTTTCCAAAATAGAAGGTACTTTAGCTGTTAAAATGTGTGGTATGTAATTTGTTTTATGCTTTTCTTTTTACTTATTTTAATAAGAAATATATATATTTGAACTATCCTAATACTTTAATATTTGAATGTTTCCTGGGCTATTAAAAGTTTTTGAGAATTATATTGCATTGTGTATATTGGAATTATATTGAATTCCTCATTGTCCCGCTGTCTGACCCATATATATCACACGTCCCTTTGAGTTTAACATGTTTCCTTTCGGGTGTCACGATGAATTATCTAATGAAAACATGTACAGATCTAATGACAGGAGAACCCGGGTTCAATAGTGCATTTAATGCTTTGTGGGCGATTATTGTATATTTTATATATAAAAAATACACATTTAACTTGACAGTTTCATATTCAAATCAACCCGACTACACACTAAACACACAAAAATAAGGTCAAATCGAAGAAAGGGCATCTTTTTTAGCACTTAATAATTGCAATTTCAAAATCAACACTTTATTTTTACCACACCATTTTTTTATAATCTTTTTGTTTGACCCAATTCATCAATTGACCTCATTTTATTCATCTTTCTTTACAAGACAATAAAGACATTATGGTAATATCCATTAACATATATTGTTCAGAAAATCTGTAAAACGTGATATGCAGGAACTTATTATATTTTAGGGTAAGCTAATCACAGTTTAATCAAGTTTATTCTGTCATAAATAATTCTATGAATAGCTTAATATATTTAGTTTTGAATAAACCCAGTTTATTGAAATATATGTGTTGCGCACACAAGCATGCTGACGCAGCACATGTCCAAGCGGCGGACGACGGAGCTTTAGTGGGGATTAGACACGGAAAACACTGTCCAGGTGAACGAGGGAACACGTGAAACATGGCCGCTGTCTCTGCAGAACTGGGACATGACAGGAAACGCAACAGGAAGACAATTGTGATTGCTGATCAAAACTTCACAGGAGAAGCTCAGCAAACACTGCGATTGTGCAGATGTCACTCAAAGAAGCTGGTTTATTTGACCTTTAAAAACTTTGTTTGGTAGTGTCTAATACAGTCGTCACACAGTCTTATTAAAGAATATTTTGATTTCAAATAAAATAGTTTGAAATAATAAAATATGTTTATTTATACAGTGATCTGTCTGCATATTCAATTCTGATTGAATGCTGTTGAATGCACAGGTAGTTCCAGTCATTTTAATCACACACACAAACACACACACACACACATGCTCTCGCTCTAAAACACACACACAAACACACAAACACACAAACACACACACACACACACACATGCTCTCGCTCTAAAACACACACACACACACACACACACACACACACACACACACACACACACACACACACACACACACACACACACACACACACACACACACACACACACACACACACACACACACACACACACACACACACACACACACACACACAAATACACACATACTCACTCTCTCTCTCACACATACACACACACACACACACCCACGCACGCACGCAAGCACAGACACAAACACACTCTCTCTCTCTCTCTCTCACACATGCAAACACAAACACACACAGTCACACACGCTCTCACACACACACTCACACACACTCACTCACACACACACAAATATGACTTATTCTATACAGAGTTCCTAAACATTTGCATGACAATGATTTAATTAAAATAATTATTACCTACTGGGGAGAGGTAGTTATATGTTAATTATAATAATAATATTAATAATAATAATAATAATTATTATTTCTCTCCTTTTTTCACTCTATCTATCTATCTATCTATCTATCTATCTATCTATCTATCTATCTATCTATCTATCTATCTATCTATCTATCTATCTATCTATCTATCTATCTATCTATCTATCTATCTATCTATCTATCTATCTATGGGAACACATGGGAATATATTAATTTTTGATGTTGCATGTGCATATTCATAGCTCAGAAACTGCCTTCTAGTTTAGATCTGGATGTTCACATTAACCATAATATATAAAGGGAGATTATAAACTGGTTTTATGTTGACCGGTTTTAAACTGGTTTTAACTGACTTTTGCTGAAATTATTTCCAGTATCAAATTGATAAGATATAGTTATTCAAAAATGGGGCACCTGAAATAAAATGCATAATTAGCAATTCCAGCGAACACTTGTTACATCAGGAGATGTTGGAGCGGGGCCGTGCGTGTCACGTTGATTTGTGGAGGATCAACCTAAAGACCCTCCCTCCCTGCAGAGTCAGATAAGAGGCACGCACAACATTTGGGATTAGTGTGAGGCTAAAAGCAAACGAGCAAATTTGGGTGGAAGGAGGACTTGTTTTTTTTTACCCTTGATCATAGGAAGGATTCTCAGCAGCACTGATCAGATTTTGGAGCTGGGACAGGTGCTGGATGAAGATGAGGATGTTGTTTGTCTGCAGTCTGCTTGTCCTGATGGGGGGAGATGTTCTCCTGGCCTGCTCTCTGAAGAGCTACGTGCTGTACGTGGAGAGACACGAGTGCGGTCACTGCATGGCCATCAACACCACCATGTGTAGCGGAATGTGCTTCACGCAGGTACGAGCCCTGGAGTTTCACACGCAAACCCGTGGAGACCTGAAACGAGACGAGAAAGAAAACCGAGCAGTTTAATCCCAGAGATTAGCAGGTTTCATGATGAATTATGTTTCATTTTCTTTCACTTGAAGAGCTCCTAAATGAAGTCTCAAAATATGAAGAAATCATTTTAAAACATACAGAATTTTATATTAAATAAATTAAACGTATTATACTCTCATTTCTATAATATAATTGTATGTGAGAATAGTTCTGTCGAGCATATACTTTTGTGTATACAGTGTGTGTGTGTGTGTGTATGTGAAAAGAAAAATAGACACAAATATAGAGAGAAAGTAAGCAAAAATATTACATGGATATATGATAATATGATAGAATTTGGTCACACTTTAAATTAGAACTTTGCCCCAATAAACTCTTAATTACTGCTTATTAATAGTTTTAAAGGTAGTTGTTAAGTTTAGGTATTGAGTGGATTAAGGGGTGCAGAATAAGGCATTAATATGTGCTTTATAAATACTAATAAACAGCTAATATCCTAGTGATATGCATAATAATAGTGATAATTGGACTCTAAAGTGTTACCGAAAATATTATTCATAAATGACTTATTTTGGGGTCATAACACACACTGCATGCAGCCTACATTACATGAAACAATAAGCTGTGTGTCCTAAATCAAACTCTCATAACATGCAAAACTCGATAATAATAGTGTCACATGTGTTCTGTATTGTGTGTGTGACAGGACACGAACATAGGAGAATTTGAGGGCAAGCGTTACCTGATTCAGAGAGGATGCATGCATCGTTCTGTGGTCTATCGTTCTGCCAGGATGCCCGGCTGTCCCGCCCACATCGACCCGCTCTTCTTTTACCCGGTGGCTCACCGGTGCCGCTGCTCTAAATGCAACACTGTCAAGAACGAGTGTGTCTACAGGCCAAGTCACGTTCCCAGCAAATGCTCCAAGCACCTGCGCGCTGTCTGAGAAGAAACAACCGGGAACATCTCGCCTCTTCTGATCACCTTTACCTTTGTGTTCTGTTACATAGTGTTTTTTAATTTACAAAACGGTTGGTTATAAAACAATGCTAATATATATATAAAGTTGATGAATGAGTGAATATTGCAGAACTTAATGTCTTTGTTTTGGTTCTCCTGCCTTTAATTTTCTGCATTAACCGCTCAAGTCTCATTTACTTTAACTTCTATATGTTTGAGAACATTTAGAATTACTTTATGTTTATATCAGAAGGGCTTGCAGAATATATTAACAAATTAATCGCACAGCTTGGCAACCATATGTTAGATAAAGTTATATTTTATAACAAAACTTACATGTTTTATTATGAAATCATCAAAGTGTATACAGTACATTATGTTGTGAAAACTGAAAAATAAAAAAAGGATCATATTTTGGCTTAAAGTTGCAATTGCATTGTTTTTAGAATCAATATAACTATTCATATTACTTTCGACAATAAACTTTCATTCAATAGGCTAAAACAGCAGAACAGATAAAAAAATATGTTGTGAAAATTGAATGAAAAATATCTATAAAATTTTTAGTGTAGAAGAGTTTTTGTCAGTTTTGAATGCCTTTATTTATTCAGTCGACGCCTCGATTAGGAGTTTGACATTTAGATCAAGAATTTGCTCATTCAACAAAAACATATTTCTGTTACAAACTGTTTTACAAACTGTTTTTCCAGTGATCGCACTTCATTTGTTCAACTTGCCATGTTGATTTCAATCATTGTGATTTATAAATTTACTTAACTGACAAAATATATAATAAAATAACTGTCACCTCAGCCAACATTTCTAAAAAGTAAAAACCAACTTTAAGTTTGCTCCACATCCACTAGCCTGTTTTCGAAAACCTAAATGCATATTATTTGTAATTCAATTAAAATTATATTAAATGCAATTAGTTGAACTTAAGAGTGATTTTTTTGACTGGGACTTTCATATGTACTTTCGTAATTAGTTCTATTGCCTTTATTGCAAATGTACCGACAAGCAATTAATGTGAACTAAAATATACTTTACTGTCAGTTACATGTACACACTTTAGTTTAGGGTTCAATTCTCATTATTAACTAACTATGACTATGAAATACAACGATCTCCGACATGCATTATCCTCATACTGTAGGGTTTACTAGGGAATGGACACACACATGCAAACACAGAGGACTTTACACAATCCATGAATTAATGCAAACTAAATTTCAAGAAAAGTATCATTCCATATACAACACAAATATTCAAAACTTTGGTTAACACTTTACAATAAGGTCTCATTAGTAAAAAACGAAAAACATTAAGTTAATGTTAATTTCAGCATTTACTAATGCATTATTAAAATCAAAAGTTGCATTTGTTAATTAGTTAATGCACTGTGAAATGACATGAACAAACAATGAACAATTGTGTTTTTTTTTTACTTAAAGATGAAAATACAGTAATAAATATATTGCTCATTATTATTTCAATGGTAAAGTTTTGAACTTTCTGACTAAAAAAATTCTCAAACCTTTTCGAGAACAAACATTAAAAAGTACTAAAAGGTTTCTTGGTCACAAATCTTACTCCAGCATAACATCGAATGTAATTTCGACACACAAAATACCACAAATACTCAAATAGATAAGTGTGTGAATGTCCACAACGCACAAACTCTCCATTCAACTGTCAATGAAGTTGCGTACCGTTTCTCCACAGAATATGAGAATAGAAATGATCTAAAAAAAGGCATACATTTTATTTTTATTTTTTACAAAACAGATATACCCAGTCCATTGTTATTATAACTGGCTGAACTGAATGAAAAGCTTTAGATATGCAGTTGTGTTCCAAAAACCAATAAACACCAATAAACAGGTGTAAACTTTATAATAGCTGTGAAAGAGCCCATTAGTTCAATTCAGTGTGAGAAGATGAATCTCAAAGTCATGCAGTCACTGTAAGAAGTAAGCAGAAGATGCCGAAAGATTTTTCTGAAGAACAGCTAAAGTATTAAGGACAAACAAAAGACTCATCACAAAAAATAAAATGATCCAGGTTAATGTATGTCAGCTCTCAATTTTTATGATCTCTCTTATTTTGTTAACATTATCAATATTTAGCTGGTAACTTTTGACCACAACTGAATCACTAAGTGAAGAATTGCCTCAATCATCAGGGCAACGTCATTGTAGAATGCTGGGAGAGAGCCCTTCTCATTTTCAACAAACAGCAGGATTAATTCTCTTCACTGACATTGGGTCTCACTGACATTGGGTCTTAAAAAAGAAAATAAATAGTTTTCTAAATTCCTACATTTGCATTATACCTACCAATTTCACAAATACCGATAAACATCACAAGACCAATGCAAATGAAGAAAAGTAATCTTCAATTTTACCTTGTATTTCTCATCACACTGTCCACATCTTCATGAAGGATTTTCCAATATTCACCACGGCTGGAGCAGCAATGTGTCAGGAAACACTATTTCTGACTCCTCAGAAGTAATTAGTAACAATAAACAAGTTGTATATTCAAACAGGTGAAATGGTAAACATATTATAGGTAGACTGATGAAGAAGAATTCTATATAGGTAGAATGACAATGATGAAGAAGAAGCAGCAGTAAAACACAGGTATGTTGCATCATATGGTAGTGACGTTACATATGACATACGTTTCTAAGCTCAAGCTCTCATGTATTGCTTTCTCAGAAACATGTGATCATTGGAAAAACAAAGTCTTACTTTCTTTCCAGTCACGTAAATGCTTCACTTCTATTTGAATCCAGAAAACTACAAGTTTCTAGAAATTCAAGTCAATTTACTTTTTACAATTCACCCCATACACACACATATACACTGGAATCCGGTTATGTTGACGGCCTCGGGGGTTGCAAAAACTGAGGATCGAGATAACCAACAGCCAATATGCCGATTTATTTGATGAAGCGATCGACATGCTATAAAAACACATTCACTCATAACACACTCATTTCTGCCTTTAACGGTCTGCTTGAAAACAAATGCTTCTAAGCTTCTGTCAGTAACGACGTGTTTACCGATGTCAAAGTAATCTGGGAATTCCTGGGTAGTGATGCTAACTCCTGCACCTCCTCTTCCAAGATAGCATCTGCAAGGCTTGGTTTTTCAGCCACTTCCGCGAGTTCTTCTGCGGCTGCGTGGCGCTGTGAGTGAAGCGTGACATATCCACGTGCAATGCAAACTCAGCGCGTGCACAGTGAACTAGGTACGATCATCAGTCACGAGATAACCATGTGAAGTGGCGAATTTGTCCCTCTTTTGTGCTCGAGATATTAGGGTTCGACGACATAAAAGAATCGACATAACCAATAAGAAAATGCTAAGACAAATAGGGAGTTTGGCGGTTCCACTTCAAAAACGTTGACATAATAAGGTTGGTGAGTTAACCAAGGTCGAGATAAGTAAACTCCACTGTATATACATATTTACTAGGCCATTCAAGGAAATCATTGGAGCACCTCAAACAACTCTTTTGGCTTGTTATAATCATTACTCTTGAGAGAGTGAACATTGTAAGGAAGTTAAGACCTGCACTATGACCCTCAACATTGAGGTGGTCAGCATCTGCCGTGTGGAGCTAGTTGATTCGGTGGGTTCTCATGGAAGGAGGTAAGTGCCTCAGGGTCAAGTGTGTCTCCAAGATTTGTTTCTTGATCTCAAAGGGGCTAATGAACCTGAGACTAAGCTTCATGCATGGGAGCAATCTTCGGATGTCTTTGGAAGAGAGGGTTGTCTTTGAACGTTGGAGGGTTTCCCCAAACCATGAAAAAAGCTGCACTGGTTGCAGTGTGGTAGGATGTCGTGGTGAGGATTGCAAATGGGGATCGCAAACGGACAGATCAGAGGGGCTAGAGACGGGCCTGGCCTTATCCCTGCCATCATTTAGTGGTCTGCTGTCCTCTTCCCAGAGTTGGAAGCACGCAATGCAGTTACTTCCAATGTATTAGAGGTATTGGTACTGCGGTTATCAGGTTTCTCGAAACTCGAGAGACTTCATCCTCCAACTAGAATAAAAACCAGTAGAAATGTATCTCCATCCTTACCAACATAGAAGTTTCTGAAGGTTGCCGTCAGGGGCAAAGCTTACCATTATCAGTTTCCTCTACTCGGTCATCCTCAAGGGGCCGCATTCTGAACTACATCGACATCTTGTTGATCTTACTTCAGTCATGGCAGCTAGCAGTCCAGCATCGAGATATAGATATAGAGCAAGGGTATATAGAAGGAGCAAGGCTGAACGCTAGGAAGAGTGTACTTTCTCCTTTACCGAGGACCACCTCACTAGGTGCGGGTTTTCTTCAAGAGGTAACCCATTTAGCACAATCGATGTCACAAGGCTATGCCTGTGTACCTTGGTTATGTGAAAGAAACCTGTTTCTTTCCGTGTTGGGAGCTCCCTGTTATCAAAAGTGCTGTTGGTAGATGCCTCTCTCATGGGTTGGGGAGCGTTCCTGAGGGATCGCTCAACAGGACTGACAGGGAGTGTAGTACACCTTAATAGATGGTGCCATTTCCCCTCTGTGCCCTCAGTGGATCGTTCTGCCAACCCTACCACCTTGTGTGCGTAAGGATGCAATGGTGCCTTGCGAGTCTCCCAGTAATCACTCAGAATTTGGAATCTCGGGGAAACTCTGGGAAACTCGTCCCCTCCAAGGAGGGCCATAAAGCAACGACTTCAGGCTTTCCCTGTAAGACAGGGCACTGGAGCAAATGCTCAAGAGAATGCCAGAGGGTCAGAGGGCAGCCTTGAGAGGCTGGGAGAGTTTCTGGCAGTTAAGTCTGCCAAATATTTCTCAATGGGTGTGTGCTCGTGTCCACTTTGAGATTGGCAATATTCACGCAAAGTGTTCCCATAGCGTTTTGACGCAGCATCTCATTCCATCTTCAGGAAACTAGGATAATATTTGTAACTTGAGACATTTTTTTGGATTATACTTACTTCACTATGTTTAAGTGACTTGAGAATGTCAGTGTTCTGCCATATTCGGTTTAGTCATTTCTTGGTTTTGTGGCAGAGCTTTGACACTACCGTAATGTCTCGAGTTGTGTGTGCGTGCGCGCCGCTTCGAGTGTTCGAGTCGCATGCACTCTTGTCTGTGTGACGTATTTTGTGCGAGTTATAATGTCCGGCCCTGATTCTTTGGTCTGGATCGGTTTTGGTTTTGTGTCAGGATTCGGGCATTCATGACTCATGTGTTCGTCCTTGTTGTGAGCGCGTGAGAACAGGTGTTTACTTGTTCTTGCGCGCTCTATGTCATGTGAGTGGGCACGGTTTCAAGCTTTGTGTTATGTTTAGCACGCGGTTCGTGTTTTCATTGGCCGCGTGCTTTCATGTTGTGTTTTTGTGATGCGAAATTTTTTTTTTGTGTGCTGTTTATGCTTTTACTTTTTGAAGTACACTCAATAAAATTAAGCTTCTTTTACACTTTTCATTGCTTCAACAATGAAAAAAAAAATGTTCAGAAATTGCTTGCAAGTGTCACAAAAATGTCAAAGAAATGACAAGTAATGCATTGAATCTGTAACGGTGTGTCGGAGGGATGAGTAAGGCACGGAGGAAAAAGATGAACCAACATGTAATATAATGACGAAATAAGGAGAATATAAGGAGAACAGGAATGAGGGGAGACACAACTTACTACAAACATCAATGGACCAAGACTGAACGGAACACAAGGTAGATATATGCATTTATATAGCACTTCTCTATGTGCTGCTGTACACCCAAAACGCTTTATAATCATATCAGGGGTCTCTCCTCAACCACCACCAGTGTGCAGCATCCACTTGGATGATGTGACGGCAGTCACAGTACAACGGTGGTAGTGCGTTCACCACACACCAGCTAGGTGGAGAGGAAAGAAAGTGATAGAGCCAATTGATAGCATGGGGATTATGATTAGGAGGCCATGGTTTTGGCCAGGACACCGGGTTTACACCCCTAGTCTTTACGAGAAGTGCCATGGGATTGTTAATGACCACAGAGAGTCAGGACCTCGGTTTAATGTCTCATCCAAAGGACGGTTCTTGTTAAAGTATTGTGTCACCGTCACTATACAGGGGCGTTAGGACCCACACAGACCACAGGGTGAGCGCCCCCTACTAACACCTCTTCCAAAAGCAACCTAGATTTCCCAAAGAGGTCTCCCATCCAGGTACTAACAGACTAAACCCTGCTCAGGTTCATTGAGCAACCAGACTTGGGCTACAGGGTGATACGGCTGCCAGCTGTCACAGTCCTGTCATGATCCTCTTGTTTGTCTCTCATGTGTTGCCGTAGCTGTCTTAGTTTGTGATTACCTAGTTAGTTCGCCACCTGTTTGTAATTTCCTAGTGTATTTAAACCCTCATGTGCTCCATGTCATTGTCAGTGTTTGAATGTAATTGTTATCTTTGAGTCTGTAGATGTATTCTCCTTGTGCTCCTAGTTCGCTGCATTTTGAACCCTCGAGTGCCTTTTTGTTTGTAGTTTAATAAAAGTGTATTTTGAGTTAAACTTGTAATCCCCGAGCTCCGTGTGTCCCTGTGTTTTACGCACTGCCTCCGGTGTGATTACACCAGCTAGACGCACACATGAGCTGATGAGGAAACAAGACACAGGTGACAAAACCAACAATGTGATTGATGACGAGAAACACACTGGGAGTGCACAGGAGGAACCAGGATGAAAACAGAGACATGACAGATATGTGACAGTATCAGAATGTGAAATTTTGAAGTAAAATATTTGAAATTGTACGTTCTAGTAAAACATACTTTCATTATCTTTTTTTTATGACATCAAAGAAAGTCTTTACAGTGACTAGTACAAATCTGCAATCCTAATCAAGTGATGAATGTGATGAAAATATAAAAATGATCTATAATAATAGTTTTACATTTCAACACAAAAGTTGAAGTATATAAAATACTGTAACAACATGATTGTTCTTCGTGTAACTAATCACTTGTTCTCACAAATTGTTTAATAAAAAAGTAAAGTAAAAAAAAAAAAGTTTTCTGAAAAGTGAAGGAAGTATTTTAAAAATATTTTATTAAAGTCATTCAGGTGTAATGTAAGAACATGTTTTGGAAGAAATCCAACATTCTTTCAGATTTTTTATTTAAATATCTATTTAATTGAAATATTAATATTAAATATTCTAAACGTACAAATACACTCAAATGTAGCATAAAGTCCTTAAACATGCATGCAAAAATTTTGTAGTGCAGTAGTGTAAGTGTCTTATTGCATGCTTATACTGTAAGACGATCCTGCTCCTCTGATTGGCCGTCGTCAGTCGTAGCAGAGACACACAGTGAAGGAGTGAGTGAACGGCAGTGTTGCCCGCGGCTCATGGGAGGGGTTGCTGTATATAACTCCTCTCTGCTGCTTTGCACTCTGACTGCTCCTCTGTCAACCTCAGTCCTCAGACCAAACTACAAACCTCTCAGCATGGCTCAACAACCAATCAGGTATGGAAACAGAACCACTGTATGTTGTGTACTGTATTCAGTAAAACCCCTTTGGTGCAGCAGCATTATTGTAATTAGTCTGAACCTGCCTGCTTCTTTCACACAGAAGGAAAGCACTTTAACAGGGAAGTGTGGCATTTAAATAAGTGCTGACATTGCCTTGCTGCTTTTGTCATTTCTTCTTCAAAGCAGTGCCTTGATTTTGTTTAAATGTGAAATTGAAGAATGGGTTAGCGTTAGGAATACATTGATTTTGGGGGGTATCGATTCATTTATTTGCTCTCTTCTGTTGCTCGCAAGTCTCCCTGCAAAGCTCATCAATGGTGGAGTTGCTGGACTGGTGGGTGTTACCTGTGTGTTTCCCATAGATCTTGCCAAGACAAGACTCCAGAACCAAAGAGGAAGCCAACAAGTCTACAAAAACATGTATGTTTGATTTCCACACTTGTAACATTTAGATTCATTTCATTTAGGTATTTTTCAACACACCTTACACTACTCTAAATGGTTATTGCAAGTTCACTCCAACTTAAACAAGAAAGCAGTTTCTTTGAAAGAGAGTTCCTGGGAGAAAATGAGATAATTATCCATTATGGAGGCTTGACAGCTCAGTTTTCTTTCTCAGAACACAATGTATGAGTGAAAGGGGTGCAGCTTGTTCAGGCTTCACTGTATAAATTCAGAATGGTTTTATTGCTCAGTAGACAGACAATAATAACATATTCTTATTACTGTGATTAGGATGGACTGTCTGATAAAGACTGTTCGATCTGAGGGATACTTTGGAATGTACAGAGGTAAGTAGTTTTAAATTGATAGAATCATTCCATAAATCTGAATCTCCAAAGGACATATTCATAAAGCAACATAATTTGCATGTCATCATTTTATACTATTTACTTGAACTTGCACGAGGCACAGACTCAAAAATGATTTGACTGAAATGGGCAGCATGTGTTTATATACATGTAAAATGTCACTTACTTTTAGATATTTGATTTAGTTTACAAAGTTGTAAATTGGCAAAAAACTCTTACAAAATATTTTATTGTGAAAGTGTCATGTGAAAGCCAAGTATGGTAAACCATGGAAACCCAGTTTAACCTCCTGCATTTAATCCATCCAAGTTAGAAAACACACATAAGGAGCAGCATGTAGTGAACAAATACACATGGAAAAATGAGCAACCATCTTTTGCTGTGGTGCCCAGGGAGCGATTGGGGGTTTATAGTGGTAAATGTATATTGAATGAATGGACTGATATGTTTTCCTCCTACAGGTGCAGCAGTCAACCTGACACTGGTGACTCCTGAAAAAGCCATCAAACTGGCCGCCAATGATTTCTTCCGTCAGCGACTCAGTAGGGGCGAGTATGTTCCCTTCATTTCTATCAGGAAATTATAAAGTACTTTGATTAATTACATGAAAAGAGGGTGAATGATACACACCTGTGTTTCAGAGTCAAGCTGAGCGTGTTTCAGGAAATGCTGGCTGGTTGCGGGGCAGGGATGTGTCAGGTTATTGTAACAACCCCTATGGAAATGCTCAAGATCCAGCTTCAGGATGCAGGACGAATAGGTGAGGCATAAATACTGACCCATCGTCACCTTCCATTATGATGAATCTGCAATTTTTCCATGCTCTTGATGTTTGTGATATAACCAGCTATCGAATCAGAGAATATTTCATCATGTAATTCAAGTATTTCTTGTACCTAAACATACTTAAATGTTTCTCTAACACACTTTCACATTCAGTGGCTCAGCAGAGGAAGTTGCACATGCTCCACACTGTGAAACTCGGAACGGCCAGTTCAGTCCTGGACTGCTCGTACAGTGTGGGTCCTGTGTCTTCAACCAGGAAAGTGTCGGCCATTCAGATTACCCAAGAACTGCTTCGCACAAAGGGCATCCAGGGACTTTACAAAGGACTAGGTGCAACCTTATTGAGGTAAGACTATAATGTCAATGTTAAGGCAATTCATTCCAGTCCAACGTTCTTGCTTAAACTGTGTTTGGGGCAAACAGAATTGTAACAAATCTAAGGCCTAAATAAGAGGTACTACAGTACCACTTAGCCGAAATACCACAATCGAATATTGATCAAACACAGGAGTGTCCAATCTTGCTCCTGGAGGACCACTTTCCTAAAAGCGCAGCTGACGAGGAGTAACAGTACAGTCAGGTTTTGTCGCCGTTATTTCTTTAACATTGGCTTTGTGTGTCTCGGGCTGGAGATTAGGGTTGCAGCTAAACTCTGCTGAAAGCTGGATTGAAGACCCTTGGTCAAGTTGGACTTGCTCCTGGATCAATATACTTGTTTGTCCTAGAACAACGTTGCCATCAAACAATTGCATTACTGAGTTCTGGCAGTTAGAGCCTTCAACAGCTTTCTTAGCAGCCTATCATTCCTGTCAGATATTAGGGGTAGGTGTTAGAGCTGTAATTGGTTGGTAAATTGGACCGAGGACGCTAATCCAGGAACATCCAAAACGTTATATCTCTAAAACAGACCTTGTGTCTCCTTACAGGGATATCCCTTTCTCTGTGGTTTACTTTCCTCTGTTTGCCCACATCAACCAGCTGGGAAAGACATCTGAGGATGATGTGCCTTTTTACTGGTCTTTTATGTCGGGCTGTGTGGCTGGATGCACAGCGGCTGTGGCAGTCAGTCCTTGCGATGGTGAGTGTTCAAGTTTGGCTGAAAAAGTAGCTGTTAGTGTATGTGCAAAGACTAAGGTTGATCCATCTCCATCCAGTGGTGAAAACCCGTCTGCAGTCACTCAATAAAAGTGCCAATGAAGAAACCTACAATGGCGTGTTAGACTGCATCAGGTACAGTACCAGTACTTGGAGAATTAGTAGCCACTTTTGGTTCCTCTTCTACTGTAGTAATGATGATGCCACTCTTTCCTCCTACAGAAAGATAACACGTAAAGAAGGGCCAGCTGCTTTCCTGAAGGGTGCCGGCTGCAGGGCGCTAGTCATTGCTCCGCTCTTTGGAATTGCTCAAGTGGTTTACTTCATCGGAGTTGGGGAGTTCCTCTTAGGACAAACCCCATTCAACCTTTACTCTGTCTAAACATCTTCACACTATGAATCCACCTGAATTAAACTTTAAAGACCAACGCAGCTATGATGCGACTAAATATATGAGAGCAAACCAACCTGGTCACAGGACAATTTGTATTCATTTGTATGAGATGGTAAAATCGTTCAAATCTGGGTCGTGCAACCCAAACCTACTTTACCTAGACAGTAATTTGGAAGGTTATGTTTCTATATGATCCAAGTTATAGTACGATTTCACCATCTTGTGTTCCCATGAATGTGAGTTAAAACAAATGGTGATTATGGCTTAGAGTTTAAGTTCTTTATATAACATATCTTTACATGCTACCTTTAACTGGCTTATTCAGGCAGCTAAATCATTGTTTTTATATATATATAGGAAGACAGTAAGGTTTAACCTCAGTGAGGGTTGATTTGAAAGCTTACGTGATTCATGCACCGAAAGAGCCAGAAAATCATGTAATATCTTTTTTCTATACACATGTCCTCTATTTACAGTTCTGTCCTACCTTGTGTCCTACTGTTTTGTATATGGAGGCGCTACTGATTAATGTGGACATTAGCATGGAGACTATCTATGAGGATATTGTTATACAATACACATGACTCTAAAGAGACACGCAGAGACAGGATGTTTGATTCCTGCTGAAGTGAGGAAAAGGTTAACAGAATTCAAAGACATTCTGTTCAATATAAACTTGTTATATTGTCCTACTTAGTGGTTTAAACAAGTCTGTACATATCTTGAACCACTCGAAGCGGTTCAGAAATTGGGATCTGTGTGGGATTCACACAATGAAAGATACTAAACAGAAGAAATATGGAATGAACAGCGGTTTGACACAAGGACCATGACAAACTAAAATAAATGTTTGTTTTATTCCCGTCAATTCCATGATGTTCTAATTTTGTGGTTAGTATGTCCAAATACATTTTTATACAAGACTAAAAAAAGTTTCTTGAATGTTTTTAAATGTAGAATGCCAGTTTGTTTGGCTAATCTATTTGCTGAAACACTGCCGATTCATTTAGAAACCAATAAAATAAACACAGTAAAAAACATTTTGAAATACTTTCAACTATAATATTTTTTTAAATGATGGTGTTAAAAAAATGGGAAAGATATAACGACAAACTGAACAAACTATAATTTGTTCATATTATATAACATTATAACACTATAACATTCAATTCGTTGATTAATAGTAATCAAGCCTGTAAACAAGCAGTATCCTTGATTCTTAATTGAAATCTAACATTTGTATTTATTTGTAGCTCAAAAAAGAATAAACGTTTTGTACAGTAAGTATTATATATGTGTGATTCAGTGAAAATTATAATTGAAAGAGTCAAATAGTGTACGTGTCGCAGCAGTGTAAAGAAACATTATAAATATACAGACATCTAAAGTGCTTGTCGAGTGTTAAGTAAGAGCACATGTTGGTGTTGGTGAAAAGTGCAGTCTGTGCACTGTATCTGAAACTTTAGCCTGTGTGATTCAGCCCAAGAGCTTCCTGCATAGCATTCACTTTCAGCTGACGTGCAATTCATGTCAGAAAGACAGGACAAGTCTTGACTGTATGGATATGATCAATAGTAACACAAAATTGATTAATTTTAATTGAATATCTTATACATTTCTAAGTATTTTAACATTTTCTGTTTATATATTTCTATTGATATTTGTATACTTTGTACATAAAGGTAACATAAACGGTTTCTGCGTCTTTATATTTTCAAAAAATATAATTTATTCTAATTTATCAGCTGTTTTCCTCATTGGACACACACACACACACACACAACATGGATTCAAGATTGTGCTTCTAATATTTCACATCCAGTGCCTTCCTTTGCAAGCAGCTGAAAAGACCACCAGTGATGACATCATATGATGGGGGGGGGGGGGGGCACTAAGGTCCTGTGGTATGAATGATTAAATGGCATGTCTTATCGGTGACATGTTGTTGGTGATATGAAACACAAGAGTTAGAAATTTCAAATAGGTTTATTTGTTCTCGTGCTGCAATGTTCCTGAGAAACTCCAAATGCTATTTTGACGTGTTCACCAGAAAATAAATTAAACACACAAATTATGAACACTAACATCAAAAAACTGCAGGTATGTTTACAGTACAAAAAAACAACCTTGCACACACATTGTGAGAATAACACTAAATTCGTTTACAACAGAGGCTCTACTCGAAAGCTACATGCTCCATACTAGTTATTTTACAGTCTGAATAACCCCAAATGGGTGGCGTTTGTGAATGAGAACAGCTCTACATCAACATTGAATGTGAACGGAACACTGTTTTAATGCGTTACTCTCTGTTAGCATCGACTACGACGTATCCTAATCTATCCTAAGATTCTTAGGATCCTAATCCTAATGCCACTTCAACTTGAGGAACTTCAGCAGTGATGCACCAGCAGAAATATATCTGACCAACCAACGGTTGTCCCATTATAAATAATAAAAAAGAGAGATTTTGTCCCTTTTCCAATCCTTTCCAAATCATTCAACCAAATATTAAGTTGTCTTTCCGGATTATTTAAAAAAGGCACCTTAATATTCAAATGCAAAACAAATATCATGAAACAAAAGTTACTGTACACTGGCCAAAGCTGCCTTTATACACATCAACCGCACAACACGGATCTTCATGATCACTACAACTACAGTAAGAACTTATGAAACTCTCACACAGACACTGTATGTACACTGAACTACAAGTACGTCAAAAAAAGTACATCAGGACTGAGCCAAGTTTAGTTACGTGGAAAATTTGATTCATTACAGTTTGGAGAAACTTTAGTGTTCATTCCAAAATGTAGAATTTTTGAAAAGACATCTTTATATATATATATATATATATATATATATATATAGTCCAAAATAAAAAATGTAGGTTAAAAATGTTTGGGTTCAAAAGTGTTAGCCAAACCCAAGAAACAAAATCTAATTAAAACCTCAGAATATGACATATGGTGCGATGTACCTTGAGTGACCTGAGTTTGTGTCCTGGCTCGAGGTCCTTTCCTGATCCTGTTTCCCTCTCTCATTACTTCCTGTCTCAACTCCATGATCCTATCCAATAACTGACAAAATGTGTGATACTGTAGAAAGGAATTGATACGGTCAATCTCACAATTAATATGATGCATGTTGTGTCACACTTAAATTACTCAAATGAATTTCATGTCTGATTAGTTTTGTTTTCACAGCACAGATTCACCTACAAACAGACGGTAGAAGGCACAAGATAGTATCAGCCTCGAGTCTTTACCTACAGCTGCATGCATAAAATAACCATGCAACTCCACACAAATAAATCCACTGTGAGAATGAGTAGATTTGGCTCCAACAGCAGGCTGTACCGTTATCAGTGGAGCTGCAACTGTTGCATAACAGAAACCCAATCATCTCGCCAGAGTTCAAACGCAAGAAACCAGAGCTGGAAATACGTGTTAGTGTGCTTTTCCCGAAGTTGAAAGGACATGGGAGAAATTCCGAAGCAAGACTTAAGAGGCCTTCCTCAACGATATGGTTTGCAATGATACAAGGACTCCTCTAAAGATCTCCAGCATGTGAGTTTAGAAGTTTGTGTGCATGTGTGAGTAATTTTCATCCCTTTTAAAAGTCGTTTGGGTTTGTAATCTCTTGTGATCACAAAGAGTATTTTCTTTGTGTTCAAACATTAAGTGAAAGGCATCTGTGGGTCTTCTCGCCGTTCCCACTGGCTGTGGGTTTGCAACAGAATTCCTGGCATCACATTACACAATATTTTTATCTGACATGTGAAGCCACACAGCAACAGCCGAGAATAGCATGAAAACCCAAATCAGAGAGCACTAAAACTGAAGTTAAAATCTAAAATATATTAACACAATTTTAAGAAATACTAGAAAGGCATCTTGTTTTTGTCGCAAAATCCAGCTCAGCACCAAAACCAAGTAGGCATTAAATAACGACAACCCAGCCTTCTGAAAGAGTTAAAACAACTAAACTGGAAGAATCATCAGTGTAATGTACAGGATTATGAACATGGAGTTTGTTTTCAGCTCCTGAGATAACAGGGCGGCAGAAGAACACCTTGAACTTGGTTGGAATGTTGTTGTTGTATATGCAAGTCCAGTGAAGGTTAAGTAACAAAGGTGAAAGGTCATGTCAGGGCGATGAAGACTGTGTTAGATCACTTCCCTGCTGTTCCGGATTGCACAGCATAGGACCATACTGAAGATCATGCCAATAATCTGTAAAAGGAGAAGGTGTTACACATACACAATGGAATTTAAATCAATTTACTAAACAAAAGATCTTTATCATTATTGTGTTAAATGAGAAAAACATATTATAAAAACAGCTTGAGGAAGAAATGTTTTATTTGACTCAACATAGGATAATTACTAAAAACACCCAGGATTTTTCTTTTTCAGAAGCAACTTTTTTCATCTGAATATGTATCTAGAAATATTTACAGACCAAAAGAGTTTGGCTAACAACATTCTTCACAATATCTTCTACGTCATACAGGTTTGAAATGACATGAGGATGAGTAAGTTTACATTTTTGGAGTAAATATCACCCAAAATATGAAATTATTATATCTTTTGTTAACAAAGTGATACTCTAAATAAGAAAATAAAACACTCTAATTAAAAAATGAAACAAAGCTGTGAGTTGCTTGGAGATGCACAACAGTTCTGCTGTGGCTTTACAGTAATATTTTCTTTGGCAAAATTAAGACAATAACAAAATCTAAAATATAACACAATATTAACTTCTCATTAATTTAACTTCTCATAATTAACTGTTGAACACTACATTTGCACCTGTGCTATTCGGGACAAAAACATCACTCGTGTGATTTCGCTTAACTATGTCATATGATAGTGATCAGATAAAAATTCATACAGCATTTTTGCCTTGATATCTTGAATTTTAGGGTCATATAACTTCAGTTTAAAGGCTTCATCATGCAGAGAGTTGCTGCCCTGCATCCTGTTCATCACCAATCAACTATGAAATGTAATTTTAAACCCAAGACGACTTACAAAGGCCTGGGATGGGCGGGTGCATTATTTTTCCATATAAATTAATTCATGTTTTAAACTGAAACACCAAATATATATAAATGTAGGCTGAAGACAGAGATGGAAATAAAAATGGACTAAACTGACTACATTTATTGACATATTGGAATTTACCATGACTCCTGCGATTCCAATTCCAGCATATCCCACGATGAAGAGCTTACTGTTGAAAAACTCCTCAATGGCTACGTCACATGTCTGCAGACAGTGAAACAGACTGATAATATGCATTTTAATACCACATCCTTTTACACCTGTGGTTCCCAAACTGTATGAGCGCTGGAGTACGTCAGAAATATGACAGGGTATCAGTTACTGTCAGGGATTTTATTGTATCACACCACATCCACTAACAGCCTCACTGATTATAGTGGTGTCGAGACGTTGTTTTGGTAGTTGTGATTTATTGTCTGCCTTACGTTTACCTGGCACTGGCAATTCTTTCACAAACTTTTCCATGAACATGAATCATTTTACTTTTTACAAGGGAACCTGTAATTCTCATTCTTCAATCGCTTCATTAGACAACCAGTACTAAGTCGGTACTGTGAGACATCTTGAAATAATAGGTTAGGAATAACCATCTTGAAATAATGGGTTTCCACATTGAGCTGAGGACCAGATGTGTTGAATGAAGATCAGAAGTGCAGTCAATAGAAGAGATTTTAGTGAAGTTTAGTTTGCAGTTTCATCAGCAGAAGCTTCAGGTCTCACAAGGAGTTTGTAGGCCGCCCCACTTACAATAACATTGTTAAAGCAACTATACTCTAACAGAGGCTACTAACTACGGTTGCCTAATGGTAATAATAACAATTATTAATATTTCATGTTCAATTATTAACTTATGTGACAAATAGCAAAACAATAAGCAGGATAATTTTGCCTTAGGATCTTTATTATCATCCTGAAGAGGTTTCTTTCGTATAAAAATATGTTGACTGTCAGAAAGCTACTCTACATCACCAAACCCATAGACAATGAGAAATCTGAGTGCTGGGGCACGTCATAATACGTCTCTGTACACTAATCCCTTAGCTCCCCTTTTTTATAACTCCGTGCAGCCCAGTTTGACAGTTTGGTTCTACATTTTCAATATATGTTGAACAGGCGTCACACTTTAAATTTTAAACTATAAACATACTAGTATTTACCAAACAAACTTTTCAACTTACTGCATAAATAACAATTCCTTTAGGACAATAAATCCTCACCTGGTTTGTCACGGTGTCTTGACACAAACTGAGATCTGATCCTGATCCACAGCAATTCAACTGCAGATGTGAAGCGTTACAAATTCACAGTCTTTCATGACAAGGTAAGACAAACATACAACCATTATATAATATTTTGTATAATAGTGATTTATATGTCAACTTCTGACTCTAGCATATGACATTTAAAAAATAAGAATAAAATATTTATCCTTTTGGAGGTAATTTGACACTGATGTTATGGGAATGCTTTCAATGTGAGCCGGCTGTCTCAATTTGTAAGAACATGGCAATCATTGGCCAGCATAAATACTCTCATGTGATAGATGGGATTGTGTGATGTGAGAGTTATTTTTTATTGTCTTTCTATCAATAAAATGGAAGCAAGCAAACATTTATTTAGGAACTGTGCATTGCTGTGCCCTTCACTTTATTATGGGTGATGTTGCACAGAATGTGGTGTGTTCACTGTGATCTTTGATCAGATGTAACTCTGAGGAGTTAGTCAGCCTCTTCTGTATTACCATTAATTCAGTAATAGAGTGGCGAAAGATCCGTCTGAGGTTTTCCAGATATTCATCCCTTCCTGCATCCATGGCCCATCACCCATTATAGCTCCCTCAGACCCACAGCCAGGAAACAGTTTCTGGCATGAGAGTCAGAAGCGGAGAAGTCAAGGATCAAGGCAGCGCATGTTCTGGCTCGGAGGGCTGAAGTCCCAAAGCCGAGAAATCCCCCCTCAAAAGATGTTGGGTTTTCCTCAAGCCTCCAGTGGGGGATTTAGCAGCTCTCCAGTGGAAAGGAAGAGCTCAATGTGAGAACAAGCTAGTGTGGACCTACCATGAGATGTATCTGTGGCTCTGTAATCAAGCAATTCCCCTTCCAAATGAATTAGCTGGAATAGATGGACAACTCCATTACAAAAAGAAAAGAAGACTGGAGTAAGATTGATGCCTCAGTCCCAGGATTTTGGGAATAATCTCTTCTACCTCCAGGCACAGCTCACTCTCAGAGTATGGGCATGGCTACGATCCATCCCCTCATACTCCACGAGAACACCCACTGGAACGAACGATGTTGCCAACTCATGCACCAGGTCAGACTTTCCATTAGGCTCCGATTGGCTCAGGCATCCTATCCTTGGGGGGCTTGGCTTGGCTCTGGATTCTGAGTGGGGCCAATGGCAAATTTTTCAGCACCCACTTCACAAAAGTGGCAAAATTCCCTAGGACTATTCATGGGTATGCATGCCTTGGACAGCTCATTTGGAAAAGCCTCATAGTGGGTGAGGCACAGCAGAACTAAAAAGTCCTAGTGTTCTGCTATAGTAAACTGCAGTAGATAATCCAATCCAAGAGTGACTCAAAAAGATGAGGGAAACACCAGGGAAAACTAACATATACTCCTGACATGACACTAAAGATCTTACAGATGATCGTACAAATACTTTGGCAACTGGGAAATGAAATTCTGGATCCCTGTGTTGCTGTATGGTTGCTGTCTTGAGGTTTAACCTGGTTTCTTGAGAAGAAAACAAGATGCTGTGTTGAGTTACCATACTTCAGGCATGCTTGGGCGTCTTCCTTCCTACAAATCAAAGTTGATGACGTCTATCGTGTGCTTCAGTCATGGACACACATTGAAGGCATTCCCATAGCATAAGAAACTGATGCAGAGTCTCGTTCCCTTCTCAGGGAACCCAAGATACGTTCTTGATTAGACAATTTACACTATATTTATTCTTCCTGATTAAATAAACAGAGACACATAAATAAAAGTTTTAACTCACAATGACGTGGTAGGACTGGACGGTTGCACTGCCGTTTTTGCTTCCTGCTGACTCGTCATAGAATTTTTTTATTTCATTAATGATCTAAATGACAAATTAATAACAAGGTGTCGGATAGGTCAAACTAATATCGTTCCAAATGAACTCTGAATCAACACGACTCACATAATTTCTAGTTTAGTAGTACCTTATCTTTGTTGAGAAACCCAAACACTCCTGCTGCGACTTCTGCTCCAAAGATGACCAGAAGACAGGCGAAAAACTGCCATGCGAGAGAGACACAGCACATGGGTCATTCCACGTTATACTCCATATTTCCATATTTTACTAAATAAAGATTTTGGTTGTTTCTTATTTTTATTCTTTTCTCGAATTGAAATGTTTAAAGCAGCACAAGCATCCGTGATGAACTATGTGATGTTTTGTGGTATTAGTTGATTTGTCTCAATCTAACACATTCCATCCTGTTTGAAAAATTACATATTTAGTACAATATGATATTATGAAGATTTAAAAAAATATCTTTTTTTTTTTCAAGTTGACATCTTCTTGTAAGGATGTTACTGTTAGTTTCTCAGAGAGCATTTGATTCGAGCAATATTATTTTGTTAAAGTAAAAAGCAATATCTCGCTCACCAATCCCAGTAGGCACTGAGACTCCCTCACGGCACCACAGCAGCCGAAGAAGCCCACCAGCATCACCAGACCCCCGGCCGCAATGAGGATATAAACCCCTGCGCACAACAATAAACCAATCACATGACACTAAACACAATGACCAGACCCACATGTAACACATCAACCCATCTTATGCTTTTTCAGCACCAACTCTTGTTAATATCTGTGAAAGTTTGAGAACTAAAACTTTGTAACATTTCATCTAAACAATATTTATTTTAAGAAATATATCAAAAACTTAATGAACTGATAAAATCCAGTTCTGCATAATTCTGTTGAAAGCATTTATTCACCAGGTCTGCAAATATAAAAGCTTGAGGGTTTAAGTGAAGAAATCAATTGTAATTTTACTACTGTAATAATCGGGACTTCCAAACAGTCCTGCTCCAGCTGAGCAACTGCAACTGCCACCAGTGAATGTGAATGTGCCACCACTCTTTGTCTTGGCATTGTTAGTTTCGGCAGGATGTAATATAACCCCATCAACAGCAGAGGGAAGCAAGAGTCTTTTGTGAGGTGACGGCATGTTTTTGAGAACAGCGAGAGCGCACACAACACTTAAAGATGATGTCATTAGCTTTCACTCCAGCCTCTTCCATCATCTCATTATCCTCATTAGAGCAAAATAGAAAGAGGGCAAGAGGTGTATGAATTCCCATCTGCCTCAACAACAGATAAAAGCCGACAGGTTCAGTCAACATCAGGGCAAAGTGAGTCTGCTTCCTGTTGATGGTACTCGCTGATCTAGGATCAGCATCCTCACACTCTAGCCTCAAAATGCAATCCAGAGACATAAGCTCTGTAGCTCATGAGGAGCATTTTTTTCCTGAGACGTTGTAATTATGCCACAGGAGACCTGGGACAGGTGGGAAGTCTGGAAATGAGATCTGAACTCTCTTGAGAGAGAGAGAGAGAGAGAGCGCTTCTCTTTATCTAGTGCAAGGATATAGGTAATCTAGGGTATTGAATTAAAAGGACAGTTCTCTGATTGATTCCTAACAGAGAAGAGTCCTAGCTGTTCAACCAAACATTAGAAGCCCTTATAAAAGTAACAGCACAGTTCTTCTCAACAAGTGGAATAATTTACAGTTTTTTTATCACAAAGAATCCTTAGGTGTAGAGATTAACCTTAGAATGAGAAATGGTGATACTTTTCAATGCAATCATCGCTAAATATAGAATCATAAAAAATAAAATAAAAAAGCCCTTTTTCTTTTTCCAAGAACATATGCGTCCTCTATTCTGAGGGTGTTGTTACTTAATCAAGCTCAAAAGCATCTCACCAGTATCTCAAGGAAGCAAAAGAAGTGGAAATTAGAGATGAAACTAAAATAAAGTGACAGACAGAGTAAACACAACCCTTATCTTCCCTCTTGACTAAAAACAATCTAGCCACTGGTTGGTAATATTTACACCGTTGCCACAGTAGCTGTGGCGAAGACAACCCTTTGTCATTGCTAACTTTATAATCTAAAAGTCATGTAAAATATATATGTGTATATATATGTGTGTAGACAGAGATGTCTATGAAGCCTGAACTGGTCACTGTCAGCTTTGACAGATGGTTTATTCCAAGTGATTCATATTTGGTAGGTTAGCATGGTGCAGTTAACCCCTTCTGCTGGATAGTGTAACTACACCTTTCTGGAAGAAAAAAGCATTTTTATTCATTTATGGCCATTGCAAATGATTTATAATGCAAATATTCACTGCATTTAAAACAACCTTTATTTGAATACAAATGTCATTATTCCATTTAAAATGATAATAATACAAAACAGTTGCATAAACTGGAATTTAGAATGAAATTTAAGTCATTATTCATTGATGGTCATATTTGGTTTTCCTTTAAATGTCTAAATCTTAGTTTGAATGGTCTTGTTTTCCTTTATTTAGTTCTTATTTCCTTTGTTCACATTACTAGTCTGCTTCATTGGGTACTCACTATCATCACCTGTGTCTTATTTAGTTCCTGGGTTACTTTACGTATCATTTCCGCACATAGTTGTTTTCAGTTCAGTTTCCAGTATCCCCCTTATTTATAATGTAACAGCAGTCACAGCCATTTGTAAATTGAACCCGGTGTCATCCGCTTCCAGTTATTTTAACAGCCTGTTATGTTACTTGATATTGCAAACTGGTATGTCTTAACATTTTATTTTAATCTACTGTAATTAGAAACACACGGGTTTGCAGTGCAGATGGTTTTACCGTTTGTTATTCCCTTATATCAGCTAATGAATCTAAAAGTCTTGCACATTCACAGAACACAGCTTACTTCCCCATTGCAAAATACATTGTGTTAATGCCTTTTTTTCTGATGAAAAACGTACATGTGACTTTGTCACTGGGATATCGCTGAGACAAACTGGCTTCTCTTTACAGTTTAAGTAAAAAAAGCCACAACGAGGGTGATGTCACTGACTAAACCAAGCTGGAGGAGGATGTTAGAGGATAAGAATATTTCCTGACATCATGGCAGCAGTGCCCTCCTCTGCATCTAGATATAGCACTGCATAACCTCTCTCTTTCACACTCTCCTCACAGGTTGAGCTGTTGCTTGCAAAATCTGAAATGTCACTTCCTGTTTTCAGAAACACCCAACCTCAGAAATGTGTAAAGCTCTTACTGTGTCTCATGCGGGTTGGGTGGAAGGCTTCGGAAACTTTGTCACCATGAGTGGCCAAGATGTTTCCATCCAGTACCAATAAACACTAGCTCTGTCTGTCATACATTTATTTCTGTTTTATGAGCTACAGTACGGACCAAAATTCCCAAACCACTAAATAAAGGACTTCTTCTTTTCTTTTCTTTTTTTATTTATTTAATACATATTTTGCAGAACCATATATATACTATAATTATGTTTTATATTAAATATAATTGTTTTAATATTATCATTTAATTAATTTTGTCTACATTTTCTAGCATAATATTTTTCTATTACAAATAATTTATCGATATAAAACAATTTGAGTGAAATGTTAACCATATATAGAGAGTAGAATATATAATAGATAGCACAGAGAAACAGTATTTTTTCCAACTTCTATTTCCTATTTCCATTTCCAGTGTCAAAAACACTAATACCACAAAATAATATACTTCTATTGTTTTTTTAACTAACCTATTTTTTTTTTTTTACAATTTATTTATAATTTTTTTATTATAAATTATATAATTTAAGCTGCTTCTGTAACGATTAGGAAACGTGTGTGATAAACAAAAAGGCGAACAAAATAAAAAACTTTAAATATAAAACAAGATGGCACTCTCAGTGTCACGCTTGGTGTGTGTGTAGCTGGCGTGCGATGCGGAGAGAGAGGCGCGGAGCTCGGAGTCAAACAAAAGGTACTTTAATATATAAACAGAAAACAAAACAGCACATGGGAGTGCAAACAGGGGAGGCATCCACACGAAGCAACGAAGACAACATAAGATAACTTTATCAACTGACAACAAGGAAGTGCACACGGGGAACTTAAGTACTGACTGAGATTGACTGGAACACAAAACACCTGTGACTAATATGAGACGGAGGTGACTGGGTGACGGTGAGATCGGGAACAGGGAACATGTGACAAGGAAACGGAAAAGGCAAACTAAGAGTCCTGGGTGACGAGAAACTAACATAAACGTGACATTACTCCCCCCCTCCGGAAGGCGCGACCTCGCGCCGGAGAAGAACACAGGGTGAGGGGGGTGGGGCCAACTGGATGACTGGCGGTGGCTCGGGTGGTATCGGCCGGCCCGGCTGGAGTGCCGGCGGCGGTGGCTCAGGCGGGACGGGCCGAACCGGCCGGGGCGCCGGCGGTGGAGCAGGCGGGACCGGCAGTAACGGCTGGAGTGCCGGCTGGACGGCCGGCGGTGGCTCTGGCGGGACCGGCTGCGGCTGCACCGGCGGAGGCACTGGGAGGGCCGGCTGCGGCTGCACCGGCGGAGGCTCTGGGAGGGCCGGCTGCGGCTGCACCGGCGGAGGCTCTGGGAGGGCCGGCTGCACCGGCGGAGGCTCTGGGAGGGCCGGCTGCGGCTGCACCGGCGGAGGCTCTGGGAGGGCCGGCTGCGGCTGCACCGGCGGAGGCTCTGGGAGGGCCGGCTGCGGCTGCACCGGCGGAGGCTCTGGGAGGGCCGGCTGCGGCTGCACCGGCGGAGGCTCTGGGAGGACGCTGAAGGCCGGGTCGGGCCACGGCAGCTCGGGCTCTGGCGGGTCGGGCCACGGCAGCTCGGGCTCTGGCGGGTCGGGCCACGGCAGCTCGGGCTCTGGCGGGTCGGGCCACGGCAGCTCGGGCTCTGGCGGGTCGGGCCACGGCAGCTCGGGCTCTGGCGGGTCGGGCCACGGCAGCTCGGGCTCTGGCGGGTCGGGCCACGGCAGCTCGGGCTCTGGCGGGTCGGGCCACGGCAGCTCGGGCTCTGGCGGGTCGGGCCACGGCAGCTCGGGCTCTGGCGGGTCGGGCCACGGCAGCTCGGGCTCTGGCGGGTCGGGCCACGGCAGCTCGGGCTCTGGCGGGTCGGGCCACGGCAGCTCGGGCTCTGGCGGGTCGGGCCACGGCAGCTCGGGCTTGAGGATCTCGGGCTTGAGGATCTCGGGCTTGAGGATCTCGGGCTTGAGGATCTCGGGCTTGAGGATCTCGGGCTTGAGGATCTCGGGCTTGAGGATCTCGGGCTTGAGGATCTCGGGCTTGAGGATCTCGGGCTTGAGGATCTCGGGCTTGAGGATCTCGGGCTTGAGGATCTCGGGCTTGAGGATCTCGGGCTTGAGGATCTCGGGCTTGAGGATCTCGGGCTTGAGGATCTCGGGCTTGAGGATCTCGGGCTTGAGGATCTCGGGCTTGAGGATCTCGGGCTTGAGGATCTCGGGCTTGAGGATCTCGGGCTTGAGGATCTCGGGCTTGAGGATCTCGGGCTTGAGGATCTCGGGCTTGAGGATCTCGGGCTTGAGGATCTCGGGCTTGAGGATCTCGGGCTTGAGGATCTCGGGCTTGAGGATCTCGGGCTTGAGGATCTCGGGCTTGAGGATCTCGGGCTTGAGGATCTCGGGCTTGAGGATCTCGGGCTTGAGGATCTCGGGCTTGAGGATCTCGGGCTTGAGGATCTCGGGCTTGAGGATCTCGGGCTTGAGGATCTCGGGCTTGAGGATCTCGGGCTTGAGGATCTCGGGCTTGAGGATCTCGGGCTTGAGGATCTCGGGCTTGAGGATCTCGGGCTTGAGGATCTCGGGCTTGAGGATCTCGGGCTTGAGGATCTCGGGCTTGAGGATCTCGGGCTTGAGGATCTCGGGCTTGAGGATCTCGGGCTTGAGGATCTCGGGCTTGAGGATCTCGGGCTTGAGGATCTCGGGAACAGGCGCTGATGACGGGCGTCGAGGCGCGGGAACAGGCGCTGATGACGGGCGTCGAGGCGCGGGAACAGGCGCTGATGACGGGCGTCGAGGCGCGGGAACAGGCGCTGATGACGGGCGTCGAGGCGCGGGAACAGGCGCTGATGACGGGCGTCGAGGCGCGGGAACAGGCGCTGATGACGGGCGTCGAGGCGCGGGAACAGGCGCTGATGACGGGCGTCGAGGCGCGGGAACAGGCGCTGATGACGGGCGTCGAGGCGCGGGAACAGGCGCTGATGACGGGCGTCGAGGCGCGGGAACAGGCGCTGATGACGGGCGTCGAGGCGCGGGAACAGGCGCTGATGACGGGCGTCGAGGCGCGGGAACAGGCGCTGATGACGGGCGTCGAGGCGCGGGAACAGGCGCTGATGACGGGCGTCGAGGCGCGGGAACAGGCGCTGATGACGGGCGTCGAGGCGCGGGAACAGGCGCTGATGACGGGCGTTGAGGCGCGGGAACAGGCGCTGATGACGGGCGTCGAGGCGCGGGAACAGGCGCTGATGACGGGCGTCGAGGCGCGGGAACAGGCGCTGATGACGGGCGTCGAGGCGCGGGAACAGGCGCTGATGACGGGCGTCGAGGCGCGGGAACAGGCGCTGATGACGGGCGTCGAGGCGCGGGAACAGGCGCTGATGACGGGCGTCGAGGCGCGGGAACAGGCGCTGATGACGGGCGTCGAGGCGCGGGAACAGGCGCTGATGACGGGCGTCGAGGCGCGGGAACAGGCGCTGATGACGGGCGTCGAGGCGCGGGAACAGGCGCTGATGACGGGCGTCGAGGCGCGGGAACAGGCGCTGATGACGGGCGTCGAGGCGCGGGAACAGGCGCTGATGACGGGCGTCGAGGCGCGGGAACAGGCGCTGATGACGGGCGTCGATGCGCGGGAACAGGCGCTGATGACGGGCGTCGATGCGCGGGAACAGGCGCTGATGGGGCCGTGAGGCTCGGGAGCGTTGATGCAGGCGCTTTCTGGCCGGCAACGGGCGCAGACGAGGGCGGTAGAGCTCTGAGCGCGAATGCAGCTCGACCAGCGAGATGAACTGGTCCGAGCTGCACTCCAGCGGGCACATGAACTTCCCCACGAAGAGCGGGCGTCGCTGCAGAATGGCGCGCTGCAGCTGCAGGAAAGATCTTCCGTTCCATTGCAGCTAAACTTGTCGTTGTAGGTGACAAAAACCCTGGTCAGTTGATCTGTCACGCTTGGTGTGTGTGTAGCTGGCGTGCGATGCGGAGAGAGAGGCGCGGAGCTCGGAGTCAAACAAAAGGTACTTTAATATATAAACAGAAAACAAAACAGCACATGGGAGTGCAAACAGGGGAGGCATCCACACGAAGCAACGAAGACAACATAAGATAACTTTATCAACTGACAACAAGGAAGTGCACACGGGGAACTTAAGTACTGACTGAGATTGACTGGAACACAAAACACCTGTGACTAATATGAGACGGAGGTGACTGGGTGACGGTGAGATCGGGAACAGGGAACATGTGACAAGGAAACGGAAAAGGCAAACTAAGAGTCCTGGGTGACGAGAAACTAACATAAACGTGACACTCAGAGCAACTTGGGGTAGATAAGGCGACACGGAATATGGAACTAGTATCCACACACATGGAGACACGTCAACAACTGACAAAGACAAAGGGACACAAAAGGGCTAAATACACGAGGAGGTAACGGATTGGACACAGATGACAAACGAGGTGACTGATGACGCCACAGGTGAGAAACACATGGGAGAACACGGAAGGGAACAGGAAGTGCACAAATTACAAGACAAACAGGAAGTGCACGAATGACACGACTGACACGACTGACAGGTAACAGCTTCAAGTCAAACACACTTGTTGTTTTGTTTCTGAACGAATTTGAGTTTTGAGAGAATCACTCGGGTGAACCAGTGATTCAATGGCCCAGAATGAACCAGACGTTTCAACGAATCGAATGAATGAATGATTCAATGACTCATTTAGATATTTACTGTCACCTACTTGCAGTTTTATTTATTTAAAGCAAAAAAAAAAAAAAAAAAAAAAACCTAAATTGGGAATGGCTTACCAAAAAAATACATGGTTCATTTACATTTACTCACCCTCATGTCGTTCCAAACCTATATGACTTTCTTTTGTGGAACATAAAATAAGTTATCTTTAAGAATGTTGGTAACCAAATGGAATGTTGTTTTTATATATAAAAAATAACTAATATATATATATATATATATATATATATATATATATATATATATATCAAACATTTCTTTCCAAATTTTAATTTCCAAACATTTTTATTTCCAAAATGTCTATTTGAAGTGTGATATTTAGCGTAATCGCACATTGTGTAATTAATCAGATTACAGATTGTTATTGCCTGATACCCCTAAAATCCATATATATATATTTATACATTTTGTTTTCTTTAATACATTCAAAATCTTTCAGTGTAGGTTTTGAATCACATAATTTCACTGTGGTCTCAGATTCTTGAGCTCCACTGTGTAAATAAGTGTTTAAATAAGCTGAGGGACAGAACTTTGTTTGGAGAGTTGGACATTGCCCTTTGTGACACCGCAGAAAATGAGACGTCTGGATATATGAATGGCCATGGAGAGGTAGTCATCATGGAGTCATGAAGTATCAACTGACTGCTTACCGATAAAGAAGGTATCAGGCCCGTCTTCTCCTAAAAGTGACACGGTGTTCGGATCTAGTCTCAGCCAAAGTCCCACAGCCAGAACCAGCGAGCCCATCAGCTGCAAGAACAAGACCAAACATATCTTTAGAAGACGTCACTTCAAATCCAAAGCTGCCATTTTGTTCATGGAAAACAAACAAAGAGACATTTTTGTAGAATCATTATCAGATAAAATTACAGAGTAACATATTTTATGTCAATATGTGCTTAATGTCCTCAGAATAAATTAATGTGACAGAAACAAAAATAAAACATTGTCAGACTTTTTTCTAAGGCCTGAAATGTCCGTACTCTCCATCTTAAGTTTTTTCTGATGTTATGGAGAAGTGGCACAGATATTTTCCACTCTGGCACAATCCTTCAGGTCTTAAATCTAGTAAGAAATGACGACTGAAGGCCAAACCATGAAAGCAAAAGCAGAGCATACACTTCAGCCACCATTACTCTCAAATGAACTCTTATTACGGCTGATAAAGAAAGCAGACACTCATCTGTCAAAGCACATTCAAAAGACCATCCGTTTGAGTAGACTTTAATTAAATAATGAAAGTACAATGTCCCTCCCAGTTTACTGGACTCCTGCCACCACTGGGGGCAATTTCTCCATTTGTTGGGTTTTATATAGTGGTGAAACAAGTTAAAATAGGCTTTTGTGTAAAACCTACACATCTGCAAAATCTCAGGTCTGAAGGGCAAAGATCTAAAACTGTGAAGATCATACTACTATCTGTTTAAAAACAAATCCACAAGGATGATGCAAGACAAGCGGCACTTTCCTCACCCTGTCCTGTGTCCTCCAGCTGTCATACAGCACAACCCCCTTCGGGAGACGCAAGCCCTCAAACACTCAGTAACCCCATTGCAGTGTAACATCATCCGGCTGACATCAGTGCACAGCCCCACCCTGACTCGCCCCCCACACCCCCCCTCCACAGATCTCCTCAGGGCATCAGGGTTTATCTGTGGGACAAAAGACCAACTGTCTGTCTGTTACACACTCCACTATACAGAACAATGAGAGAGTGTGTCTGCGCGTGTGCTCTGCTTCAATAATATTCCCTAACATCTATTCATTACACACAAAATGTGTATGTGTGCATATATTTGCAGAATAGAAATGTTTGCATTTGATTAATTTGTGACTGTGAAATCTGGACAATATCTTACTTGCAGATTGTTTCACTTATTTTAAGTCCAATTCTAACTAAATTTATGTTACTTTTTTTATATATTTGGAATAAGATTTGACAAAAAAGAATACAGTATAGTTTTAATATTGCAAACTTTTATTACAATTTAAAATAATTGTTTTGTGATTTGTTTATTTGTTATTACCCAATGACTTTGCTTTAAATGTAAATACTATAAAACTGCAAGAATAACAAACAACATCAGCAAAAAAATCATAAAGAATAAAAATACTGGAAAAATGTTTTACATAAGAGTGTGTTTTTTTTTATCCCAGAATACTAATGTGAGTCAGCTTTAGGCCATGCAGTTTCCACTCTTAAAATTGTTTGTTGGGTCACTTTTTATTTTCTTATATTACATGTATGGAAACAAGATTAGGCTTTTCCAAGTTTAATGAGAGTTTTGTGGTGTCTTTAAACAGACATTTTTTTGTAATTTCCATAAGTTCTGCAACAATCAGAGTTTCCATTTGTAGTGAAGACAAAACACAGTCGATGATTAAACTACCAGACATTACTTTGATGTTTCATGCTCCAACTGACCAGATGAACACAATATAAACATGAGATCATGAGATCATGTGTCTATGTACTCTAATGAAGAACTTACAGCAAAAACAAAAACACCAATTACATGTTGGAAAAGAAGGCGGAACATTTTAAACAGAGACATTATGAAACATGAAAAAGACAGGAAGACTTGGTCAACCCAAGCCCAGGAAAAGCTGTTTAGATCAGAATCCAGTCAGCTCAGAGGTGTTTCCATCTCAACAGTCAACAGTGCATCAAAACACTTTCTGTACGGGTATTAGAACTACCAGATTCACCAATCACTATACAGTGGTACCTCGAGATACGAAATTAATCCGTTCCGACGCAGCCTTCGTATAATGAGTTTTTCGTATCTTGGAACACATTTTACATGTAAAATGGCTAATCCGTTCCAAGCCCTCCAAAAACACCCCATTAAATTTCATAATAAAGCTAAATTGACCTATAAACAATGAAATAACGTAAAATGTCGAAGCTTACCTTTCGAGTGAGGCTATCTCCAAAAGTGGCGGCAGAGGAGGAGGAGGACAAACGGCAGATAACGTACGTACACTTAACTTTACGAAAACATAAAAATTTTAAAGTTTCGGTTGCGGAGTGGCTGAGCTAAAGCACGTCAGCACGTACGGATAGAAGATGCATGATGGGAGGGATGCTGTCCAATTAGAGAGAAGGATCTCATGGCTTGGCTAGCATCAGGAACCAATGGGAGAGCACAAGGATGGTGGCGAGTCTATAGCTATAACTATAACTAAGATGGCGGCGTGTGGCGCGAGTTTCAAAATTGTTATGGGGCGAATCTCGGACTTTCAGAAACCTTTCGTATCTTGAAAACTTTTCGTATGTAGAGCAGTAAAATTTTTCGTCTTTGCTTTCGTAACTTGGATTTTTCGTAAGTTGAGTCTTTCGTATCTTGAGGTACTACTGTACTATCTTAATATATACATAAACAAATAAATAAATAAAACCAGACACCAGCTAAGTCAGAAGCGGCGTTGCAAAATGGACCCTCAGAACATGGGAAAATGTTGAAAATTTTGAAACTTGGCGGATCCAGGCGTGCTTGGTCTCGTTGGTCCGGTTCGAGGAGCTCCGTCTTTGGTCAGAGTTTCAGACAATTTGGCCTCTTTTGACAGAATTACGGACAAAAAACCCTGAATGTTCATAGATGTTCCAAAGGTCATAGATCCTCTTCTTCATATCATGTATTCAAATTTGACATTAGGATATGCAACAAAAACCTTTGGTGGCCATAATTAAACTGCTTATTAAAAAAACACAACTTGATTCTACAGAATTAGTTAATTACAAGCTGATATCGAATCTACCTTTTCTGACAAAATCCTCACAACTATGTTCTTTTTTGTTTTGATTTTTTTTTAAATTAGGATTTGGTCAGGATTTAGAGTGTATTATAGTACTGAGACTGCTCTCTTTAGAGGTACAAACGATTTTCTCTTATCATCTGATCGTGGCTGTATCTCTCTGTTAGTGTTACTGGATTAGTGCTGCATTTGATACAATCGACCACAAAATCCTTCTGAATAGACTTGAAAATTATGTTGGCATTAGTGGAATTGCATTAGCCTGATTCAAATCATACTTATCTTACCGTTATCAGTTTGTAGCAGTAAATGAGGAGATGTCATATCGATCACGGGTTCAGTATGGAGTTCCTCAAGGTTCAGTGCTAGGAGTATTGCTTTTCACCCTGCACATGCTATCTTTGGGTGCAATTATTAGGAAGCATGGCATCAGCTTTCAATGTTACACTGATGATACTCAGCTCTATATTTCTTCTCGTCCTGATGAAACGTACCAATTCACTAAATTAACGGAAGGCATAACTGATATAAAAAATTGGATGACTAGTAAAAAAAAACAGAGATTGTAATTACTAGACCAAACACCTCTGTACGTAATAGCTTAGATTAATGTCTAACACTCGATGGCTTCTCTATCAAGTCTTCGTCGTCAGTTTGAAACCTGGGTGTGTCTTTGATGCCATTCTTTCGTTTGAAAGCCATCTATAAAAGCATCTATAAAACCTCATTATTCCATCTAAGTTTAGACATATGCACACGCATTTTAAAATCTTGCTAATTATTTAAAAAATTAAAAAATAAACTGCTGGCAGTCGATCCTTTTCCTATTTAGCACTTAAACTCTGGAACTTCCTAGCTTTGTTCGAGAAGCAGACACACTCTGTCCAGTTTAAATCTAGACTAAAAACACATCTCTTCAACCTGGCATACACATTACACATTTTTTATTCAAATCATGTAAAAGGATTGTTAGGCAGCATAATTTTCATCAGCCAGAATCTTATGATGTACTCGTTACAGCATAAGAAGAAGGGCATCTACGCTGTAATTAATCTCTGTTTATCCCGAGGCTACCGTAGTCAGCTGGACACGAGCACAACACAGCCCAGAAGTGTCTGCAGAGACCGTGTCTACTAGACCCTCCCCTCATGAACCAGATCTCCAACCAGACGGAACTGAAACCATATAATTTATACAAAGTGCAATGTTTGCCAGGTCCCCCACAATGTTTTTCAATTGGTAAAACAGTTTTTATTTAATATGACTTGGGCTTGTGTACACACTTGGCATGTATGATTAAAATGAACTGTGGTGCAATTGATCTGTTAGTGCGAAGCAATACTTAATACGAGCGAATACCATCCATACCCTAGTGTGAATGCCATCCGAACCGCATGTTATATTGAATGAAACTAGTTAATGCCGACACCCTGTGTGAATGCACCGTAATAGACACCACAGGTGAATTGCTGGCTGATCTTGACCAAGCAACGCGGTTACGACGAGTTCTGGGAGTAGACCAATCACCACAGACTGGGCCATCAGACCAATCACAACAGACTGTGTAGTGTACTTTAAAACATGATAAGATTATTAAAACATAATGATTTAAGATGTACTTTACAGTAAAATGGTTAACAGTAAACCATTTCACTGTTAATTAAAATTTGTAAGTGTACTTAAGTGTGTTAAAAAACATAATGAAAGTGCACTCTCTAGTACACTCAAGTGGGCTTTCATTCCATTAATATATTATTGTAATATAATTATTGTAATATAATAAATTGTAATATATTATTAAGTAAAGCTTATCAAAGTCTAGGTATCTGACAAAGGTAAAACAAAAAGAAAACCATGCATGAAGGGCAAAATACAAGATCATATTCAAGAAGGTCGATAAAAGGTCGTTACCAAGATAATTGTAATGGGACCTTCATTAAAGGAAAAGAAGAGTACATAAAAGTGCCCGCACTTAAAGAAACACTCATATTCGCACATACAGCATCCAAAGAAACCTACACACTAAGTGCGCATTACACACACAGCCACAAATATCCCTACAGAGATGAAGTCTTTCAAACGCCTAATGGTGTTTACCACAAAGCCACTCCTGTCCTGTTAGCATCAATTACAGTAACATTATCATAACTCATCTGCCTCTTCCTTTCCTAATGTGTTGTTCTTGTTTGGATCAAGTTTGTATAGTCAATAGAACAACTTGTGATTAAGAAATAAACCACACCTGTGTCCAATCAATCCAAGTTTTATTCATAAAGCACATTTAAAAACTGCAGCGGTAGAGAGAACGCTTGTTTATCTCACATCAACTCCGGCATCGTTTTAACATTATTGTGCAAATTAGTAGGTATCAACTGGTTACCAATACTGGCATGGCAGCATTAGAGGCAAAAATAACCCATTCTGTTTCCTTTTTATCCAAGGCTCAATAACCACATTATTGCTGTAACAGTAAAGGGGAATCGTATAGATCTGTGTCACTTCATTTGTCTTTAGAGACAGTTTGCAACTCTGACCTCACTTATTTATGTCTTCCTGTTCGCTGCGCCCATGACAGAGTATCTGTAAAATCTGACAACATTATCAATAATTAATGAGGCTTTCTGATTCAACACACATCAGGGGAATATGATTCACTCTCAACAGACCATCCATTATATGATAGATTAATGGGTCCTGCATAAGCATTCATAAGCTGACTGACAAGTCTGGAAACTGTCAGATATTTTCAATATGTCTTCATTTTTACTGCATCCGGATCTTTCCTAAACGAAGATGATAATTTATGAGACTTACGAGCAGAGAACAAGCTAGTGTAAACAAACAACATACTAAATGCTGTCAGTCAGGCAACATGAATGATAATATCTGAGAGATTAATGTGGCTCTAAACAGGCCAGAGATCATTATCCTCTACAATTTCCTTTTTGTCCCATTCGGTCTAGTCCAATCTGTGCCCATTTCCCATGGCTGAGCTTGGGTTGGGGGGGAGATGGGGTATGGGAGACTGTTCTGAGGCTATTTAGGTTTTTGTGTCAAACTGAACAAAGCAGAGCTCCCATGCAGAGACTTTTCTCGAATTCATCCTTTCATTTATTGGCAAGAACTACATTTTGAAGAGAAGCAGAGACGAGATCGTCTCAAAACAGAACGATGGGGATTAAAGCTAGCACTTCAGTTTAATGAAATAGGGCTGCTGATAAAATAACTGTTGTAGCTCTATAAAGAAGAACAAGAAGTTGTGTATTTGCATAATTTTACTAACAATACTCTTGTGTTCACTGGTTAAGTAGGTCATGATCATACCAACTGCAAATCTTTAGCGCTCTCTCTCACAAACAGGCAACAATCTCTAACCCTTTTCTATCCTATTTCCCAGTCGGCCTCTTAATCAGGCTTGATGTTCTCAAACTTCTATTCTTTAATTCTGAAAAACAAAGGCTCCAAAGGAGGGGTGGGGGTCTCCCAGTGATGCCATAGAGACAGTCTTTCATCGATCAGTCATTGAAAGAGGCCTAACATGCCCTTTTGCAAAGTCTTAATTTTGTTTCGGGGCTCTACTGGAACAGGATTTCATTCTTGAATGTTCAAAAAACTCATTATTTTTCACATATTGAACATTGTTGCAGCACCACTCTTCCCAGTCTGTCAGAAACACTGTTTTGTTCTCCTGGCTGCATCCAAAATCACATTTTACCGTACTAGTTGAAAAAGTATAAAATTAGTATGTGTGAATTCACAGTACTCATAGTATAGTACAGTGGTCCCCAACCCCCGGTCCGCGGACGAAGTGTGAAATCGGTCCGTCGGTGAAATGGTACCGGACCGCGGAGCTGTGGCGATGTGACTATGGAGACGTTTGAACAGTCTCCGGTCCCCCCCCCCCCCCCCCCCCGTCAACAATCTCGAGCGGGCACCGGTCCGCGACAAAATTATCACACGTTTACCGGTCCGCGGCACAAAAAAGGTTGGGGACCACTGGTATAGTATAGACCCCTCCCATATAATAGGGATGGGCATATCGATACTGCAGTATCGATATATCGATAGTCAAAAGCTACTTACTTGGTATCGATATCTCCACAAAAATATCGATATTAAAATTAAATTAATAATTTCTGCATCAATTTCTGCAAAAAGTGTTTTCGGTACTTCTGTTTAATGTTTGTGCTAAAAAATCCCCCTCTGACATTTAGCTCACCCGTGTCACGTGATGACTGTGAGAAACGCGAGCAACGTGCCCTGCCCACACGTACACATCACTTTCACGGCACGTGTCGCGCATATTGTCCGCACGCATAAACAGAATGGCACTATGGCAGAAAGAAAGCGTAGCGTGGTGTGGTGCTACTTTTCAACGGCAGAAAAAAGTATCGCGAGATGCAATATTTGTGACGTGTTATGTATTTTATTTAATCAATATTTTTTGTAAAATACTGTATTATTTTAAACATTTTTATTTATTTTTTGTCAAATTTACTTTTGTAATAAATTTATAAATGGCCAATATGTCTTATGTGTCATGTGTGGATGTAATTTGCCTGTAATTTGCCTTTAAGTGTAATATATATATATATATATATATATATATATATATATATATATATATATATATATATATAACTTTACTTTTTTGGGGGGAAAAATCACATACACATTTAAGAAATAAGCGGTATCGGTATCAATATCGATATCGGTAAAATTATACCCAAGAATATCAGTATCGTATCGAATTTAAAAAGTCAGGTATCGCCCATCCCTACCATATAACAGTGAAAACACAGAAACAGAAAATTCCGTCAATGGCGTGGAAGAGTGTGGCGAGCAGGGCGGGGTCGAGGGACCGTGAGAGCGTCACGAGAGCCGGTGGCGTGATTGGTAATGAGCGCCACCTGCGAAGCCACCGGTCTCTCGTCTCACGGAGGAGCGGAGACTTAAAAGGAGGAGCGACGACAGTGAAGACGAGAGAGGACCAGGCCTGGAGTTTGTTATGTTTTGTGTGGGCGGCGGTCGACCGCGAGGGGCCGCCGCCATTACTTTAGTTTTGTATTTATGTTTTATTTTCATCATTAAAGTGTGTTAAACGTCTGCCGGTTCCCGCCTCCTTCCTCCCTGAACATTTAACTCCGTTACAAAGAGTTTTCTCAGAAATGATGGAAATTTTTGTCAATGCGAGGAAAGAGTTAAATGAGGAATATTGAGATGTGTTTTTGGAAGAAAACTCAACACTACAATTGAGCCATTTCATAGAATTCAGAAACAGTTTTTTGAGTGTAAGATCCACAGGCCTGGTCCTTTTGCTGATGTTTCTATTCACATTATTCCCAGGATGATCTATTTTCAAAGGATACACAACAGAGATGGAGCTCAAAGCCCAGCAGTGCTCATGTGGGTGGCCTAAGAAAGCCTCTGGCTTGAAATGCCACCAAAGCCTCACAGGAGCAGCAGAGATTGAAAGTTGGGCAATTCGTTTCACAAGGCCTCTTTCAAAACAACCCCAACACTAATGCACATCGCAGGATCCCATTGCAAATAATTATAAAGAAATGGCAATTAACACAGGAAATTTTGCAACATTAAAAAACACTCTGTAAAACAATCCATGAAATGTACTGCAACAAAACAAGTTGTTATATTACTTGTGATTTAAGAGCATTGTGTATTTTGGCATTCATCCTTTTGCATACTTAATATAATGTCTCCTTAACTTCCAAGAAAGAATATTAGTTCAATTGAGATATTTTTGCTCTTCCAATATTTTATTATGTTTTTACAGTGTATATAACATTTTGGCAAATGTAGTAAATCATTATCTATTCTATGATTATATTAGTGATTTAGAATGAACACATGAGTTTGTGAGAATGAAAATGAACCCCCAGAATTGACTGGTCTAAATAAGACAAAACCTCCCTTTGAAGACATTTAGCTTTCTATAAAAAAAAACATGGCATGTACAGTATGCCCTCGTACGTGTGTGTGTGTGTGTGTGACAAAATAAAGGTCTATCTAAAGGGAAAATGTCACTTGATGCTACCGGATGCTAAAATGAAACCTGACGCTAAAATGTCTGAAAATGTGGGGATAAAAATGCAGGGGACATGGCAATGTAATAAAAAATACTAATAAAGTTTTACAAGAGTTCTGTTATTGGGGAAACAGAAAACGTTCCTGAAGTTTAATGGGAATCTAGGCATTTCTGTGCCATGCTTAGATGTGCATAAACCGCATTCATGTCAATTCATGTAAACAGGTCCAAAAAAAGTACACCAAACAGTATGACACACCTAAAAACAGAGCGCTCAAACCTTCTGACCAATGAATTTCCATGACTTTGAAAGATGATGATTAAGTTTTAAATCTTAGAATGTAGACGTTTTTTTTTTCAGATATGTGTTCATTTGAGTTGTGCTTAAACAAATTTACAAATAAAAAATTGACTGTAGAAATAGTGTCAGTAAAGTTTTAATATTTTAATATTTTTAGGAACTTTTTCCCCTGCCTATAAATGTCTAGATTTACAATTCACGAAGATCCAAAATTAACCAAGACTTAAAGACAAAAATACTATCAAAATATAAATGCTGTTGTATTTCATTCCAGATTTTCTAATATTTCATTTAAAGAGTAATTATTCTAATCACATACATTTAAATTTTATTTTGATGCATGGTTACATTCACATAACAATGCAAGAATGGTTGCATTTTCACTCCAGAGAAAAATGGACCTGTTGAAAATTGAACTATGTGGAGACTCTGCTTTTGTTGTATGAAAAGTTGATGGTAAATCAGATTAAAGTGTCAAATCAATGAAAAACAATAAACTGTGGATCTCGTGCCGCAGTTAATGCCCACTGGCAGAACTATGGTTATTTCATGAGTGAATCAGTGTTTTAACAAAAGTCTTTGAAGAATCCATTATCATAAACTAACTCGGTTCCATCAAAGATTAGTTATTTGCATTAAATAATATTTCAAGTGGAGTATGGCAAGGAAAATTGTATTGTTTGAGCTGAACGAAGAAAAACACTGTTCAGTATTCACTTAACCAATCACTTCTTCTGAACCAAGGAGCTGGAACTTGTCAATGAACTTTAAAGTCTAGTTTAAATAAATAAATGAGTAAAATGATTAACCTATTGTCCTTGAACTGACTGACCCTGTATAATGAACAATTTAATTGAATCTTGTTGATAAACTAGGATCTACAGACTGACTGAGCGTGGAGTCTGAGTGAAACAGCTTCTCAAACAAGAACAAATGTAGGGTGGGAATTGATTGTGGTTTGCTATTGGCTGATATCATGGGATTGACAGGTTGCTCCGCCTACTCGCCAGTAAACACGTCATCAGAGAAAAGATCTTGCTTCAAGAGGGAGGGGGAGATATTTTGATTGTAGATTTAAAGAATAATAATTAAAAAAAAAAACGTTGTGCAAGGATAAATCCTTTGTAATAATACTGCAATATTTGTTTAAAAAAATTCTGATCTGTCAAGTTTGATTTAATGCTGGTCAGTGAGTGAATGATACCTTTGTAACCTGCAGAAGGGCTAATGAGTGAACAAATGAGAACAAATCTATCCTCTAAACAGCTGGAAGTCAGTGGGTGAACTTTCAATGCGCCAGTGTCCGGCTGCTGCCCTAAAACAAACACATGCTGAAGGAAAAAGGGGCGGATTTTCCTTAGTGGAAAATCTGATTTGAGTCGTAGGAGCTCAGCCTCTGTCAGCCTCCCCCCGAACCAAGCGCTCAACTCCCGCATGAACACACTGAGCGACAAACTACAGGCACAACTATTATCCAGATATATAACCGAAATATAGCCACATAAAGCCCTTCTAAATACAACACTATTGTATTACTTACCCAGAAAATAAAGTTGAACACGAAGAGAAGGTATTTCACACATTTCATCCCGCCTTCTACTTTCCCCATGGTGAAGGTACAAGTCTTTCAGACGCAGTGAAATGCGAAGATGCTGTTGCACTGCGCGAGTCCTGTCAACATCTGCACGAGCAGCAGCGGGCGATTCTTCAGTGCCTGTCCCGCCCCTCGCCGTGATGCGCCGGGGGGACTCGAGGGGGGACTGAAGGGGGACTCTAGGGGGACTCATGACGGGCGACGCTGCATCCGGGCACTGACTCACTGGCTTCTTTCATGGGACTGTGAGTTCCCAGACTAACTTTGAAGGCTTTTTATTTTTTTTTATGGAGAAATACTGAGCACATATACATTTAGTTTTCACCATAAAAATGATCTAAAAATGTAATCATGAAACAACAAAAATACAAAAATCTATTTTCACGTTGTAATAGCAGGCCTATTACAGAATATAGTGACCTGTTTTTAAAAACCCAATGAAATAAAAATGGTGAAATGAAAAAGTTTTTTGTCTTTTAGCATGAATTTGTTAGTCGTACTGTTATCTATAAGCTAGTGTGCTATAAAACAAAGACAAAATGTTGTATTTAGAAATGACAAAGAAAACAAAGAAAGAATTATTGGTGGTAAACATTATGCCACAAAACTGTCAGTCGATAATTAGATGTACTGGATGGCACACAGACCTCTTTTCTAAACATCCGCTTTTTAGGATGTACATGGAAATTTGTCTGATCTTTGATGAGGTAAAAATGTTTGATGTTTTGTAAAATGTTGCAGATTAAGTAGCAAATGAGAATCGAGATAATTATCGAATGTATTTGGAGACAAAGGTCTTCTTAATGATGTTCGGTTTTGTTCAAGGTAAGCTGTCAATAATATGGGGTAAAAAGCGCCCCTACTGTTGGGGCAAAATTCACAATACTTAACATGATAATATATATCTGTCTGACTTTTCCATGTGTTCAAATGACATGATTAGATCTTACATCTTTGAGATAATCACCATATTTGTAATGCAAACATAACATTTAAAATATGAAATTAATCATATAATATAATAAAATAGAATTTAATGATACTACTTTAAATCTATATTCAATTATTATGCAATCTCTTTCAAAGGCTGTAGAATATTTACTGTTTTAAATAGCTGTATTTTATAAACATATTTTTATATTAACATTTTCATGACAGTACAGTATATTCATTGAAAATAAATAATTATTTTATTCATCAAAATAAACAGAAAATAGTATAAACTTTGCTAAAGTGATTATTTTGAACAAGTATTAACTTAAACATTATTAAAAACATATTATTTAGCTAAAGTATTTTAATATATCTATATTTATATTTAAATTTTAAAGTGTATCTGGATTTTCCCCATGTGTGTTTGGGATAAAGACACTCCTCATCCCCTCATTTATAAGATTTTTAATTGAAATGTACCGCTTTTATGATCTATTTTCACACAAAATCTGTTGCTTCGTCAGTGTTCTATACAAACATATACATCTGTGCAATCATACACGTTGGGAGTAGTGTAAAGCATATTATTTTCTTTTTTAAATTGTCATTACTGTACATGTCATTGAGCAAGGCATTTCTTAAATTCCAGTCACATCCTGTCAGTTGTGGCAATAGTGTTCTCGGCAACTGTGCAAACTTTAGGCCGATGTCAGCCTGCTTAAAACATACGGCAGAACATGATATTAGACTATGATTAATCCAACAGTTGTTTTGGAAATCTACAGTTTTGTGGTTCTCCACATTGCTTTGGTTTCAGTTACTCTTAACTGCACAAAATGTAAAATAAGAAAATTTACACCTAACAACCTTGAACCTGTAACTTATTAAACCATGTGAATCTCGCTAATATCATGCAGCCCAGAACTAAATTAATGTACATTTTTGTTGAAATTCGCCATCTGTATTTTTCCGCCTTGACAGAGAAGGTGGTTGAAATTGTGTTTACTGTTTCAGTAACAGATGAATGGAGAATATATTCAGAGTGCATCAGATTATATCTCTCATTAGATTAGTGTGCGCACGTGATCCCTTCCGAGACACACGTCCGTGCTATTTTTGATAAAAGCAGCAGGGGTCTGCACAGTGTCTCGGTTCATTTACCTTCATTAGCAAATGACCCGGGCAGTCTCCTAATCCAATCACAGGGCAACTGTAATTTATCTTTCAAAGTCATTCTATTTGTAAAACGGCACAGCTTTTGATTTATTTAATACATTTTTTCATTGTAGCTGTCCAGGATCCAGATGATGATGATGAAGAGTTCAAAATTATTTTAATGAAAACACAAAGGTAATCCACATAGATAAGAGTGATCGTAACAGCAGTGAATCTACTCACAAACATAGAACAACAAAACCCCACAAATGACTCCAGCTTACTATTTTTACCATATTTTTATTTGGCAGAAATAATAACAGTATTAAGCTATTAAACTCACCCATTGTCTTTAAAAAAGAATAACTTTTTTCACAATTTTCTCAAAATCACACAATCATTAAGGAAACAGCCGTGTGTTCCTCATCTAGAATGTTAGTTACTTGAAATTAAGTTCTTGTTTTTTTAACTCTTGTGAAAAATCAATGGTGGTGTCTGTAACGGACTCAGCCACGCCCCCGGCACCAGACTCCTCCTTCACTCCTCCCACACGATCCCTGTCACCTGAATACTGACACCTGCAGCTAATCACCCCCCACACTACAAAACCAGCACTCACTCTGCACACTGTGTCTGGTCTCATCACTGATACACGGACTTCCTCTGCGCTAGCTCTCTGAGACATTGTTTCCCGGCCTTCCACGAACAACCTCCCGAGATTCCTCTGCATTCCATCTGCCATTCACTGCACTGCAACTGCCTACTGTCTTGTGTCCTGCCGTAAATAAATTTGTTAAACTCATCCTGTGTTTTGAGTCTTCCGTTATGACAGAAGACCAGACCACTCGGCAGGCCGAGGCGGTAGCGGCCGAGCACCCGTCACCTGGACCCGTCACGGTCCCCGACTCAGGCAATCTCTTCGGCTGACGGGCCTGTCACCCAGTCACTCGCAGCATTCGTCAAACACTTCCGGGAAGTCTTCAGCCGGTCTGCGGGGACCCTTTCTTCCCAGGATCAACTGCTTCGAATTCAGCAAGGTAACCAACCCATTCACGAGTACACACTGAAATTCCGCACATTAGCCGCCTCCAGCGGCTGGAATGAAACAGCTTTAAGGTCTAAACCCGCAGATCCGAGCTCACCTGGCAATATATGATGTCACCATTGGACTGGAAAATCTGATTCATCATTCCATTCTCGTTTCGCAAAACCTTTCTGCCTGCTCACTCCTCTCTGACTCGTTGCATTCTCCGCCTCCATCGTGGGAGCACCGAACTCCAGCACCAGAGCTGATGCAAGTCGATCAGTATCGTTTAACACCATCTGCAAGGGAGCGGCGTATGCACCTCTGCTTGTATTGTGGAGGTCAGGGCCACTACCGAAACACCTGCCTGGTCCGACCTCCACGCCCAGCGGTGAGTACCCTACATACAAAGCCCTCCATTACTACACTCTCTTGCACCGATGTACTGGTAACTTCCAATGTTCACTCTCTTCCAGCAAAAGCCCTGATTGACTCTGGCGCCGCCGGCAACTTCATCTCCTCCTCCCTGCTCCATAAACTCAAGGCTTCCAAGTGTCTACTCAATTCACCCTATCGAGCTCACTCCATACTGGGAAAACCGCTGGGCCGCGGGTGCATACGCTACGCCAGTGGTCGCCAACCCGTCGATCGTGATCGACTGGTCGGTCTTTGGTCGCCATCCGGTCGATCGCGATCGATTGGTCGTCCTTTATCACCATCCCGGAAGCTCACGAAAATAAGAACGTTTCAGGTGCCAAATTAGCGAGTCTGTCACGCACCGCGCTCTGCAAGCTCCGATAGCACGACAACTCCGCTCTACGCGCAACCCCCCCAAACCCCCCCCCCATCAACAGGACGACCGCTCCGCGCGCGCACCCCCCCCCCCCCCCCTCACAAGTCGATCTTGCCTCTCATTTAAGCAGAGGAGGGTGATCTCCAGTTTCAAAAAGTTGGTGACCACTGCGCTACGCCTCTACGGAACTCACCCTCAACATCGGATGCCTCCATCAAGAAACCATCGCGCTTCTGGTGCTGGAGGGATCTACGGCCGACATCGTCCTGGGACGCCCGTGGCTAGCGACGCACTCACCGGACATCTGTTGGAGATCGGGGGAGGTATTGAAGTGGAGTACCCACTGTTTTGCTAGCTGTCTCTCTCCTGTTCAAAAAGTTCCACCGCAGAAACCTCGACCCAACTCACTGCCGCAGGTCGCTCTTGCGGCTACCTCCGTCGAGAGCCCCCTCTCTGAGGTTACCTCCGATCTCCCAGCACAATACCGGGCGTTCCAGGACGTCTTCAGTACACAACTAGCCACCAAACTACCACCGCATCGGCCATGGGACTGTGCGATTGACCTGCTGCCTGGGACCACCTTTCCCAAAGGACGCATCTACCCCCTGGCCATCCCGGATCAACAGGCCATGGAGGAGTACGTTAAGGAGGCACTCAGCCAGAAGTTCATTCGACCATCAACTTCCCCTGTTTCTTCTTTGTGGCCAAAAAGGACGGAGGCTTGAGGCCCTGCATTGATTATCGCCACCTCAACGCTAACACCATCAAGTTCCGCTACCCACTTCCCATGGTGCCCGCCGCTCTGGAACAGCTGTGGGGGGCTCGCATTTTCACAAAGTTGGACCTGCGCAGCGCGTACAATCTCATCCGCATCAGGAAGGGGGACGAGTGGAAAACAGCCTTCGTTACCCCAGCAGGCCATTACGAATACCTAGTGATGCCCTTCGGTCTCTCCAACGCCCCCGCTGTATTTCAGGGATTTATGAATGAGATACTCAGAGAATTCCTACACCGGTTCGTCATTGTCTACATCGACGACATCCTTGTCTACTCGTCCACCCCTGAGGAACATCCATCCCACGTTGTGCAGGTCCTCCAAAGACTCCGTGAGAACCACCTGTATCTGAAGCTGGAGAAATGCGAGTTCCACCGCAGCCAGACCCAGTTTCTTGGATACATCATCGACCAGAGCGGCGTCAAAATGGACCAGGGGAAGGTGAAAACAGTGCAGACCTGGCCCACACCCACTACAGTCAAAGAACTCCAGAGATTCCTAGGATTTGCAAGCTTCTACCAAAGATTCATCCGCAACTTCAGTACCATCGCTGCTCCCCTGTCTGCACTGCTCCGGAAAGGGCCCAAGTCTCTGTCCTGGAACACCAACGCCGCCCACACCTTCACCTGCCTCAATAACGCCTTCTGCTCGACTCCTACCGTGGCTCACCCGGATCCCGAACTCCCATTTGTGGTAGAAGTCGACGCCTCTTGCACCGGGGTAGGGGCCGTGCTCTCGCAGCGGCAGGGTGAGCCTCCTCGTCTCCATCCATGTGCCTACTTCTCCAAAAAGCTGTCCCCGGCGGAGCGGAATTACGACATCGGAAACCGTGAGTTGCTCGCCATCAAACTGGCTCTGGAGGAGTGGAGCCACTGGCCGGAGGGAGCCCGGCATCCTTTCCAAGTTATCACCGACCACAGAAACCTTGAATACCTCAAATCAGCCAAACGACTCAATCCCCGTCAAGCCCGTTGGGCTCTGTTTTTCACCCGGTTCCAGTTCACAGTCACCTATCGCCCCGGAACAAAGAACCTCAAAGCCGACACACTATCCAGCCAGTTCGATCCCTTCCCCAGAACCTGAACCCGTTCTCCCTCCAGCCATAGTGGTAAGCCCGATACAGTGGACCATCGACCAGCTCATCGAGGAGGCAACTCACGAGGACCCTGCTCCGCCGGGAGGTCCAGAGGGTCGGATCTATGTTCCATCAAGTCTCCGCCTGACCCTTCTGGACCAAGCACACACACCTCCGGGCTCTGGACACCCAGGCAGCCAGCGTATCCTCTCGCTCCTTCAAGATCACTACTGGTGGCCTAGTATGGCTCAGGATATCTCCCATTACGTGGAAGGATGCTCAGTCTGCGCCACCACCAGGACCCCTCGAAAATTGCCGGAAGGTAAACTCCTCCCTCTACCCATCCCTCGTCGCCCATGGTCCCATCTGGGAATGGACTTCGTGACCGATCTACCACCATCAGACGGTAACACCTTCCACACCAGCATCCTGGTGGTGGTGGATCGGTTTTCCAAGGCATGTAAGCTCATCCCCATGAAAGGACTGCCCACGGCTCGGGAAGCGGCGGAGGCCCTTTTCCACCATGTCTTCAGACACTTTGGCCTCCCCGATGACATCGTATCAGACTGTGGGCCCCAGTTCATCTCTTGCGTCTGGAAGGCATTCTTCGAGCTCCTCTGTGTCTCCATCAGCCTGACTTCCGGATACCACCCTCAGAGCAACGGCCAGACTGAGCGGAAGAGTCAAGAAATTGGGAGATTCCTCTGTGCCTACTGTGGTCGCCAGCAGGACAGCTGGAACCGGTATATTCCGTGGGCCGAGTACGCCCAGAACTCCTTTAGACAGGAATCCACACACCTCACTCCATTTCAGTGCTACCTCGGCTACCAACCCCCTCTCTTCCCTTGGACAGGTGAGCCCACGGAAGTTCCAGCTGTCCACTACTGGTTCCAGGAGAGCGACAGGGTCTGGGACTCAGCTCATGTCCACCTTCAGCGGGCAGTTCGTAGACAGAAGCTTCAGGCTGACCGACGGAGAGGACCCACTCCTCAATACCACCCGGGTCAACTAGTCTGGCTCTCCACCCGGGACATGCGTCTACGACTGCCCTGCCAGAAGCTGAGTCCCCGCTACGCAGGTCCATTCAAAATCTTGAGGCAGATCAATGACGTCACCTACCGGCTCCAACTCCCCCCACAGTACCGCATCTCACCATCCTTTCATGTCTCACTGTTGAAACACTACACTGAACCTCTTGTGTCTCCTCCCACAGAGTCTGGTGCTGAAGCTGTACCACCGCCTCCCCTGGATCCGGAGGACCTCAACATCTACCGAGTGCACGAGATCCTGGATTCGCGGCGACGAGGCAGCCAGCTGCAGTACCTAGTCGACTGGGAGGGATACGGCCCCGAGGAACGGTGCTGGGTAACCCGGGACGACATCTTAGACCCGGCCCTCCTACAAGATTTCCACACTGCCCATCCCGACCGGCGCCTCGGGACCGAGGCCGTCCTCGTCGTCGTCCGCTACGGTCCTCCGGAGCTGCCCGTGGGGAGGGGGGTACTGTAACGGACTCAGCCACGCCCCTGGCACCAGACTCCTCCTTCACTCCTCCCACACGATCCCTGTCACCTGAATACTGACACCTGCAGCTAATCACCCCCCACACTACAAAACCAGCACTCACTCTGCACACAGTGTCTGGTCTCATCACTGATACACGGACTCCCTCTGCGGTATCTCTCTGAGACATTGTTTCCCGGCCTTCCACGAACAACCTCCCGAGATTCTTCCAAGCCTGCCTGTATTATTCCGAGTGCTACTTCATCATCCATCCACAACGCTTACCTCAGTAAGACTGGTTATCTCTATTGCCTCTGCATTCCATCTGCCATTCACTGCACTGCAACCGCCTACTGTCTTGTGTCCTGCCGTAAATAAATCTGTTAAACTCATCCTGTTGATTTTGTTATTAATAACTTCTCAGAAACGGCCATTGTTGCTAGTTTTAACAGGACATTTTTGAATAGCACTCATCCGTCAGCAAAAAGGTGTTTTTCCTTTCCTACATGCTTATTCACAGCTCTCCCGATAAAGGGCCACACCGTTCACTGTCCCACCATTAAACCACCACGGTTGTTGTGTGGGTCTCACAGAAGTCTTCTTCCTTTGAGAGCACTCCTCCTAGAGTGTATCCTGGCAACCACAGTGAGAGAGAACGAGAGAGGCGAGGCGGAGGGCAGCAGTTGAGATCCGTCCTTTGAGATTCACAGAAGAACTGACAATTAGGCATTAAGAGCTCTGTCTTTATTTCTGTAACGACTCCAGAATACATTATGAGCAAATGGATACAAATGGAGGTCATGAGAAGAAATGGGTGTTTGTGAGGTATCGTTTGTAAATTGTATAATATTACTGCACTAATTTGTACAAGATGAAATTAATTTGAAGTATAAAAAAATTATGCCAGTTTCCCTTGTTGCATTTCTTCCAACTGTGCGGGCCTTCAAAATCTGAGACAAATATGAACGTTTGCACGTTTCTATAAGGAGGCACTTAACAGAATGATATCAGCAGATGTGCTGTTAGCCTTAGAGAGTGGAAATAAGATGATCACATAATGATGTGGCTCTCTCTCTCTTTGTGTGCGTGTGTGTGTGTGTGTGTGTGTGCGCGTGTGTGTGTGTGTGTGTGATTTTGCACCAGCCTTTTTGTAGAGGACATTTCCCAGGGGCCCAGTTACTGTCTGCCACTCGTCCCTTCAGCATTATTATGTTAATGGAAGGAAAACTTTATTAAACATAAAATATATGCAGTAAGAATATATTATCTATCCTCTTTAACCAATAATCTCTGCAAGTTTACACAATAATGGTCACAATAAAGACTTTTACATTGCTTCTTGAGAATTGAAGTACAATTTTTAACTAACAAAGACTGCTCACTTTTAAAGGGATAGTTCACATCTTTTTTTACACATGAAAGTTAATATTATCCTCAATACCTTATTAATAGGAATCTTCTGTGGATAAAGTGCATAAAACACTTGAAAATAGTTTCTCATTTAATTTATGACCTAAATGCAGTAATACCTCAAGATATAAAACTCTATAATACTCTATAATATAATAATAATAATAATTATAATAATATTATAATAATAATAATATAATACTCTATATACAAGTATTTCAAGATACAAGCAAGCCTAAAGGCAGATTTTTGCTTCTAGATACGAGTAAATATTTGAGATACGATCACGTGTGAGTCATCACTCCATGTGTTTGCTGGCTTCTCTACTGATTTTCTCTCTATTTTGTGCATTATTCTTCACAATAGCGATGAGTTCTAAGAAAGTGAGTGGCAAGGATGGTAGTGATGCCCCCTCCTGTCCCAGGCAGGGGGCTCAATAGCCCTTCCCTGCCATGAACTTTGAGCTTAGCTTCCGAGGGGGCCCAGCTCATAGAACCTGGTCTCTCAACCATCTTTCACTTCAGAGCTCCTTCCACGAGGAAACTGTATACTCCAAAGTGGAAACCCCTTCACTCTTCACTTCCTGTTGCAGTGAGAAGCAGTTGAACCCGGTTACCTGTCAGAATGGCATCTTGCTGGAGTTCCTGCGTGAGCGATTTGCTGCAGGGTTATCCCCTTTACCCTTTAAGTCTATGTGGCTTCCATAGTTGCTTACCACATACCTCTGGGTGGCATGTTCTTAGGGAGAGATCCCTAAGTTTCCTCTGTGGTACCTGAGGCTTTCAGGACGTAACAGGCCTGGAATTTGTCCTTGGTGCTCCAGGGCCCATCCCAGGCCCCCTTTGAAACTATTGAGGAGGTTCCAGTCAAGTTTCTAACTTTAAAAGCTCTGACCCTAAGCCTAACCCAGACATTTTACATTTGATGAATCTGTTTCTGTACTTTTTCTTACTAGAATGCCACTGTTATATAAAACTTTAAGCACTGGTTATTTCATTTGTATTTTTGATTTTTATTGTATTTGTCCTGTTGTTTGTAATTTGCAATTTTGTGTTTATTTTTAATAAAAAAGATAAAATATAAATACATATTTTTTCAAAATAGAGTTCCTCCCCTAGTTTCAGGTGTTTTTGTTTACGTATTATGCCACGTTTTCTCTTTTGTAGCTTATTGCAATCAAACTGTCAAATACACACAGTTATGTCAAAATGTCTTGACGAGTATTGATGTAACACAATGTATAACTGATTACCAAATTGAGCAAAGAGTTGTTGGTCATTTAGTTTTACAATGACATTATCGGATTAGTGACATTACTGTTTACGTAATGCCATACACTCCTGGCAACAACAAGTTATCGCATATCACATTTTCTTCAGAATCGTGCAACCATAGATTATATGTTCAGTGGCATAAAATGGTCTTAAAATGAATATTGTCACAGTCTTGTCTTGTCGCGTATGTCACATCCGGGTTCCTTTATGTATCTTCCAGGTCCTGCACACTCCTGTCTGTGTCTAATCACTGCCCAAGTCTCGGCAGCTGTTCATAATCCCATGTTTGTCTATTTATGCCCTCCTGTGTTCCAATTTCTTTGTCTCTTGTTTATGTTACATCGTAGATGTTTCTCGTATGTGGATGTCATCTCTGTGTTCCCAAGTTTCCTGAGTTTTGCACTGTTATGTGCAGTTTTAGTTTATTCTAAGTCTGTTGTTTTCGAGTTTATGAATAAAGTGTGTTTCGGTTGGATTTTCTGCTTCTCCTCGCCTTTGTCTCCGCATCGCACACGCTCCACGTTTTATGACAAATATCTTATTACAGTTATTTCTGGGACAATATTTCGCCTAACAAAAATTAGCTATCGTCATAGAAAAATTTGTTGTGTCAGAAATACGTTATTTTGCTCATACAGCACATATGGTTTTCTACACAAATTTATGGTCTATTTATAATTGGTATGCCACCTGTTGTTGTTAAATGGAAATATATAGAAAAATTAATGTTTTATTGTAATGGAAATTGGGAGAAATGTGTTTAATTGTGTTACGAAAAAAATAATTATCAGGTTTTTATTTTATTTATTTATTTATTTATAATACAAACATTTATTTTTTATTTTTTATTGTTGGGATTAATAAAGCCACAAGATGAGAGATTCACCTGTCATCTAACATTCACAAACTGTATACATATTTCTGACCACAAGATGGCCTACTTACACTATTTACATGGAAATAATAGACTTCAAGCTCTGGGGCCGTATTCTCAAAACATCTTAAGGCTAAAAGTAGCTCCTAACTTGAAACTCTTAGAAATATAAAGGACCATGTCAGTTTAGGACTGCTATAATTTTGCTCTAAGAATAGGTCACAAAGCATTTTTGCGGTAGCTAAAACTAGCTCCTAAATCTGTGAAAAGTAAGGGATAGAGAAGACTTATAAGTCGCTAAAACCAAATCACAAATTCTCAAAGTCAAAGTCACACCATTGAGACGATAGAGCCCTGGGTGCTGAGACTTTTCTTCAAAAATGCAATTTAATCTGCAATGACATAACATAAATGTATTGGTAATATGCATTGAATGATTGAGAATAAAACATTGCAGTCAAATGGAAAATAATGTCCTACCGTCGGCACTGATAGCTTTGAGGGCAGCTCAGGTGACCCGAGTCCCAATTTCGGTTCGTGGATCTTTCCCAAACCCGTTCCCCTTTCTCTCTCCCACTGTCTGCTCACTGCCCTGTCATAATATAAAACACAAAAACGCCAAAAACCCCAAAGATAAATCTTTAATAAACAAATAAATAGATAAAATAATGTCTTTCACAAGTTCACATTTACAATTGATTGTATAGAGGAAAAGAGGAAAATAAGAGCATGTGCCGTGTTGTCCGAGGGGATGTAGACGGCTTTGAGCCCTGAATTAAGCCCAAGCACAGAGAGCGAGGGGTCGGGGCGACCTGACCCGGGCCTAGCGAGAGGTAACTACATCAGTCGGCTGTGTATAGATATGCTTTCTCTCATTTGAACATGCTCCTCCCTAACTTTGTTTCTAAATCTTAAAACTTGTCACAATCTCTCGAGATGCAGACATGTCCGAAGCTGACAATAAGTGGATTCTTGTTTAATCAGTGACACTTTTTAAAATCTTTATTTTAATATGTCAGCATGATACCTCTTTCTAGAATATTTGATTAAATCACTGAGAGACCCATCATCTCTTTCTCTTAGCTTTAGATTTCTCTCTATTCTATTGTAGAGAGTTAGAGTTAGTGATTACAACATACTAGTAGCTTGTTATTTAGCAAACTGTTGTGCAGTAAAAGCATTAAGAGTCTCTGATGATGATGATGATGATGATTATGATGGAAAGGTATAGGGCATTTATTATGCATCCAATATATAAACCAAACCAGTATACAGGTGTAACAAACTTGTTAAAGTTATCTAGGCTTGAGGCAATTCAAGGAATGTCTATCAGATAGTTATCTCATTACAAAGACAAGTCTTGGCATGACATAATATTCAGAGAAAAGGAAAGTAAGAGTGGCACATGTGATTTCGGGAACCTTTCTGTTATCTAATACCTGCTATTGTGGAGCGTGACACTGAAGCTTTGATGTGTCTCTCTCTTCGGTCCGCGCAGCTGCAACGGTCTTTCCAGTCCAACCACCCACTGAGTTTCCGAACGTCGCACGACACATTATCAGATACATCTCAGATGCACTTGACTGTGTTGGCTTTAAATGCTTTAAATTAGTGATACTGACACTGTAATTACTACATAAGAAGCCGTTTAGTGCTTCTTTAGTGTTCGGCTATTCTTCTCCTCTACTGTTCAAAAGTTTGGGGTCAGTAAGATCACAAAAAAACATGAAATGAAACCTTTTATTTTACAAGGATACATTAAATTGATCAAAAGTGACAGTAAAGACATTTGTAATGTTAATGAAGATTTTTATTTAAAATAAATGCTTTTCTTTTGAGCTTTCCATTCATCAGAATCCTGAAAAAATATTACGCTTTCAAAACTGATTTGAACATTGATAATAATCATAAATGTTTCTTGAACATCAAATCATTATATTAGAATAGAGGAGCACATGACACAACACACACACACACACACACACACACACACACACACACACACACACACACACACACACACACACACACACACACACACACACACACAATCAATGGGGGAATCTCCTCAACCTCCACTAGAGTGCAGCATCCACCTGGATGATGCGACGGCAGCCATATTGCGCCAGAACGCTCACCACACACCAGTTTTATTGGTGGAGAGGAGATAGAGTGATGAAGCCAATCAGAGAAAGAGGATGGTTAGGAATCAATGATGGACAAATTTGGCCAGGATGCCGGGGTTAAACCCCTACTCTTGCGAAAGACATCCTGGGATTTTTAATGACCACAGAGAGTCACGACCTCGGTTTAACGTCTCATCCGAAAGACGGTGCTTGTTGCAGTACATTGTCCCTGTCACTATACTGGGGCGGTAGGACCCACATAGACAAGAGGGTGAGCACCCCCTGCTGGCCTCCTAACACCACTTCCAGCAGCAGTCAAGTCAGTCTCCCATCCAGGAAAATAACCACGCTCAGCCCCGCTTAGCTTCCGTGAGCAACCAGTCGTAGGCTACAGGGTGACATTGCTGCCGGCAAAAATGTAAATGTGAAACACAGAAGCCAGAAATTTCCGTCAAGGCCCGGGAAGTTTGAGCAATTGTAAAGGCCTTTTCACACCAAAAGTGAAATGAATAAACCTCACGGTGGAGCAGAGTTCATTCCCATTCAGCTTCACAGCTTTACACTCACGCGGTGCATTGTGGGATTGACAGCGGACCTAATACTGACTGGGCTAACAAAAGTTTATAAAAGTGACAGGACATCTTTACATGGGGCATTTGGAAACAAAGTTTGCCTATTTCCAAATGTAATGATGTGCATCTCTGATGATTATATTATTAGTGTTGAAAAAAAAAGTGTTACTTATTTGAAAAAGTAACTCAGACATTTTATTGTAAAGTTAAAAGTAATGCGTTACATGTTACTTGAAAAATAAATGAGTAACTTGTAATCTAATTGGTACTCCAACACTGATAATGACAATGAAACAGCTGAATGTGTTCACGTCTCTGCGATAAAGTGTTGCTATTGTTAACACAACTGACCATTACATGTCAATGAAATGAGAATGCAAAAGCAGTCTGGCAAAATTATGATTTTTGTTTTTGTTCTGCCTCCTGACAAACTAAATCTAGATTGACCATTGGACGGTCTTCGCAATGTAGGCGATTTCAGGTTTTGCTATGATCGAGGTGACATTTGGTCCCCACCTGACCCACACTCCCGTGCTCTTCTTCTCTCTCCATCTAAACTCTGCAATCAGAAAACATAAACATGTTCTTTCACGGACAGAAGTTTAGCTGGGACAGTCTCTCACAGACTTCATTAATTCACGATTCCAGATGCTGTTCAGCGTGTGTTCCTCACCGCCGGCGGGACAGATGCTTCGGTTTACTCGTGATCTCCTTTGTGGCTGGAGTTTCGCTGCTAATACCGATTTGTCTTTCCCGTTGTATATCTTCTTGACATGACCTAAGGATCCAGAGTGAGATTGTTCACCGAGAACATGAGGGATCCCAGCTAGTCCCTTAATAGCCTATTCCAGACAACACATTCGTCTCTGAGAGGGAAAGAAGACAGGGAGATGCTTTTTTTGGAGTGCCAACTCTGTGTCAGTGCATGAACTTATGATACACCCTTGCACATCTGTCGGCACTCTATAAGAAAAACAGTTGTTGCTATGCGTTTTAAACAGCGACCCTCTTCGATTTTACCTTAGTTCAAATTTAACAATGCATCAGATTGCTTTCATCAGCTTTCAAAAAGGACATGGCCAAAAGTCTGGTATAGTTTTCCAAATGTTCCAATACTACATTTGCATTTCAGGATTTCAGGACCACTCAAATGAATAGTATTAAAGCTAAGCTGGTTAAATGTAGCTAAAGTTTTAGATACTTAAAAGCTAAGTAAAACTTAGAAGGACAGTTTACGATTGTTTCAGACACTATAAAAAGTTTTATAGTTTAAATTGATATCAGATGCAGTTTGTTAGGTTTTTTGTCCCACTTAAGGACTTAAGAACATCTTTATATGTATTTTCATAATTACTTCTTTTGTCTCTGAAAAGAAGTTATAGTATAAATATATAACTAATATATAATATATATAAATATATAGTTAAAGTGCTGAATGTACTGACAAGCACTTATGGTGAACTGAAATATACTTTAATGCCATTTCCATTGAAACTTTATGCCATGTTTTTAAATATATTGTTTAAAAATCTACACAAAAGCAAAATCTTTAATTTGACATCATTACAAAGTGCACTTTTTTTTAAAACTTTTTTTTGACTAAGAAAGTGTACACTCTTATTGGCAATTTATTTCAGTAATACTTTATGTTAAAGTCCCTATGTAGTCAATAATTGTATTCCTTAAAACTCATCTTTGTTTGGCAGCGTGATTATGATTAGCCTTTTGTCTTGACTACATTATCAAACAGCTAATAATTTAAACCATAAACCAAATTCCCGTTCATCATCTCAGAGTCAGAACTGCCTTCTGACAATCGGCGTCCTTCGAAACACTTTGAACATCATAGAACGTCAGTGGAGAAAGGCATATAAATCATCATATCATATAATATACGCGTGTACACAATTCACCCGCTATATTGCTAAATAAAGCCCTTTTTTCAAATCAACAGAAAAATATAGCAGGATAATCTAGCTTCAATTGAGACTCCCGGTTGACTTGATTGGTTAAAGGTAGTTTTGTGACGTAAGAAACACCAGAGATTTCAAACCACATTTTTGGGACTCTCTTTGGTTCACTGAAATTTTTAAGGAGAAAATACTCACGAATGGTGTTGATCGATGCATTTGCACATGGTTTGCCTTAAAGCATATTAAACACACCACATAGACATACATGAAAAACTTGATTCTAACTTTTTAAGACTTAAAATGCACTATTTCAACTTTTATGGTTAAATCCTCTTGAAATAACTCAATATGGCAGACAATATTGTAAATCAAACTTACAATATATACTGTGTTTGATTAGAGCTTAAGAAGTATAATATATGACGACATTCCTGTTGCTCAAACAGAGACAAATTCTACTAGAAATGGCAGCATTTGATGCAATTTAATTTGCATTCAATAAAAACATTGACTCTTTCCACACCTTAAAAGAAAGCATTGAATAGGGGAGCACGGGGCACAACGTAACACTTTTCGGTTTTGGCCGAATAATGAACAAAGTAATAGGGTTAGACAAACCATATTTTTATCCAAAAAAACATACAAGCCTCTCTTATAAATGTTTTCATGTTCGTCGGACCTACCGTTTCTGTGCATTATCGCCAAAAGCGGCAGGAGTAAAATGTTGCTTCTTACCCCGTGAGCGGGGCTCGTTGTAACAGACAGAGGGTTTGTTGTAACGCATGTTATTCAATGGGTGTTCATTCATGTATTTTTATTTCTTTAAAAAAGTTGAGTCTTGATGATCATAAGCATAACTTATGAATGAAATATCGTTTTTATTTTATTTTTTACATTTTCTATGCTTTGAACAATGTAATGACATGAAAAACTTTTATAGGTTAATACAATGCAAAATATCTGATTATTGATGTAGGCTATGCAATGTAAGGCTTAGTTGTAACACCATGTTACAACTAACCCCGCGGTGTCGTGTTTACCTCAGGACTGGCTAGCAGTCGCTATGTGTTTTTCACATCTTTCAAAATGGTACCGTCTTTTCGCCAAGAAGATGGTAATCATAACAATATAAGATTGTTTGAAAGTATGTTAGTCCTTTCTTTGAAAATCGAAAAATAACCATAACAAAAAAAAAAAAATTCATGCTGCCTAAAGAGTTTCTCCTGTGGTTCTCATCCAAACTTCGCTGAAATTTCTTGAAAGATGGCCAGAAGACGTGTGCAAACAGTATGGTGAAAAGCCCGTAAGTACGTCATATATAATCCTGTGCAACTATCTAAAAAGTCTGCGTTACTATTTACCCTGCGTTACTTTGTGCCCCGCGCTCCCCTACTCCATCACTTATTTAACACTCCATCAGTGGGAGATTTTCAAACTTTAATCTTAACCTAATTTTAAGCTTTATAAAACAGAAAATAAATAGCACACCCAAGACTTAAGTTATTCACAAAATGAAGGTTAAATTATGGTTGCATCCCAATTTAAAGTCTGGAAGCATTCGATGGCTCCTTCAAATGTGTCCTTTTTTAAGGATACAACAGTCTGTATGAAGTTCTTATGGCAAATCAAAACTATTTTTCAGTTTGGCAAATTTTCACATAATCACCGATGGATATGTTCATGGGTGGACCTTAATTTTTTCATACGGAATGAAACGGGTTCGACAAACTACTTTTGTAGACAATGAGTTTGAATGAGAATATTGAATGAGATTACGACAGTTTTGCATTGACATACTGAAGTGAGGTGTTTAATAAATAAGAGCATCAACACAACAAAAGCTTGCTTTATGTATACTGTATATACACATATATATATATTTATAATTATATTCTGACCGTATAAACTATATAAATATGTCATGCAGTCCTCATAACTTAAACAACCAATAATTTACAGAGTGAGGTAGGGTAGGAGGGGACTGGGTTGCTATGTCATGAACAGAACAGAAAAGGGGCGGGGCTCGGATGACCAGCGTTGGCAGTACAGATGTTGTTATTGACATGTGGGAGGGGCTTGTGACAGGAGGCTGCAGTGTGTTGGCTGAGACACCAGTCAATACGTCCCTCAATGCCTCCACGAGTTGCGGCTGAGCACGCACACGCATGCGGCGTTGATTCGGATGAACCTCCAGGCGATCTGGTTTTTGTAGGATGTTAGCGCCCGCACATAGGTGTGCGTGTTGGTGCAATATGAGTTCCAGTGCTTGTTGTCAATCCCACGACAGCTAGAGGTTCCAGCTTTAACGCCACTGGCTCCTTGACCCGGCTTGGGGGCCCCGACAGGTTTTGACACACGGCATGTGGTCTCGTAGAAGAGTTGCTTCTTTACGACGTTGTTAATGCGAACGTGTGGAAGCACTGTGACTTCATTGCCCGCTAAGTCTGTGGCACGGGTCAGGTTGCCAACCCAGTGCTCTTCGCTGTCGCACACCGAGTACTCGCCGCGATGCAAGAAGTCGTTAGCCTTTCGCCGCACACGTGGGCGTCTGGGGCCTCCCGTTTCATTTTCCGTAGGGAGCACGTCGCTGAACAGCACGCGAGGTGAGCGGTAACGCCGCTTGTTGAAGAGTTTGGGGTCCACGGTGGGGATTAGGTCTTCATAATACGAGTCCTGCTTGGATTGGCCGCGAGGCCTGGGTGAGTGTTGCGCTGCTGCGTGCTGATTGGTTGGCCCCTGGGCCTGGGTGTGGCCTCCCATGATGAGTGCAGCCTGGACACTGATCAGGACGAGCAGGACCAGCGTCAACGACCTCATGGGCACTCGTCCTGCTGGCAAAGAAACCATGCAAAACAGTTATCTTCAAGCAAGTGTGCATATTCATTTTTTCTTCAAGTTATTAGAAACACTTTCTGTCAATAAGGTGGCCTGGATTCCTGAATGGTTCAAAGGGCAGGAGTGAAGAACTGTTCATATTGAAGATATTACTGAGCTATGCATGGAAGAATCTGGCATGTAATTTTCACAAAACCTGTTGGGAACATGCCCAGGGCATTTTTCGCTCAGGGATTGAAAGGAAAAAAAGAAAATTTGAATAAAACTTGCTGTTTAAGGTCATCAAGATTTTATCTTTTTTTTACATTGAGATTGTTTTAATGACTATTAATAAACCAAAATTGGATTAAATGATAATGAATTCAACAGATTTATTAAAATTAAATTAAATTAATACTATTTACTCAAAGTTTGTGGTTGGTATTTTTAATAATTCTGAAAGAAGTCTCTTCTGCTCACCAAGGTTGCATTTATCTGCTCAATAGTATTAACGTCTTTTAATAACATTATATTCATTTTTTTTAAATTATGCATTCCAGAAGTTATTAATTTTCTCATAAACATCTCAGGTTACGTATGTAACCATAGTTCCCTGAGAGGGAACGAGACACTGCGTCGAACGCTTTGGGAAATACTTGGACGCTGTCTCGCGAAGCACAATATGTAAACTTCCGTCGCGCGCGTGAGTGACGGTCGCAGGTCGGTGACGTCACGAACCAGGTCATAAAAGAGCGCCCCGAACCCGAAGCGGCAGCTTAGAGGTGTCTGAGCAAGCCCGGAAGGCACAAGGCGCTGAGGCCAAAGACGCCAAAGACTCAGGGAACTGTGGTTACATACGTAACCTGAGACGTTCCCTTTCAAGGGTACATCTGAACAAAGTTTTCAAAGTGAGGAACTTTAGGAGAACCTCATCAAAAGGTTCAAAGGGTGCCTAGGACAACGCCTGAAGTACTAGGGATATGTCCCAGGTAGGAACCTTGGTCTGTACTGCAGGCCTCAGGCTAATAGTGCCATGGAGGAAGCATGTGACGCGGAGGTCCCTGCCAATGGACATGCCAGCCAGAGGTACGTGGTAAGCGGATATGGCAGCCAGGTAGATCTTCAGGGTGGACGGGGACAGCCCTGCAGTGAATCTATCTTGCAGGAACACCAGCATTTGCCAATGTGACAGGTAACGATCGCCACGCTGTCATTGAAACCGAGTCCCATATATTGCCTAGGAAAGTGGTTCTCTGAAAAGGAGAAAGCACACTCTTCTTCACGTTCAACCTCAAACCCAGCACTCTCATGTGTGCAAGAACAGAGGCTGGACGCCTCCAAGAGGCCTGACACATCTGGCGTCAGGACCTCTTCGAGATAGCCTTCTTGGCGAGGATGACGGTCCTCATAGGCTGGGAGCGCCTGCCCGACCCCCCAGTTTTCTGGGGAGGTTGGCAGGTTGAGATGCTCTGCCTTTGAGCGGCCCGCTGGGCGTATGAGGAGGCCTGGGGTTGTGGCTGGCTCACAGCCCCAGGTTGAGGGCGACGAGGCAAGAGTACGTTGAATGCCACCTGTTGCTTTGCCGCCTCCTGGAACTTCTCAACGACCGTTTTTACTGAATTGCCAAAAATCCAAGAAGGCGACAGAGGAGCGTCCAACATAAAATTTTTCTCTTTGTCCTTTAGAGAAATTTAACCATAGGTGCCTCTCCGTGGCCACACAGGCTGCGACATAGGTTTAGTGGGCAGCGCCGGGACTTTAAGTGATGACACCGATTGCGGAGAAAGGTGGCTCGCAAGCACCTCCTCCACTTTCGGTATCGCGCCATAAGCATAATTTCGCACACCAACCAGAGTGGCATACATATTGTTCTGAGGGGTAAACACTCTGGAGGTGGATGGCCTATTCCAGGATCTAGACACCTCAGTGTGAAGATCCGGGAAAAAAGGCAGGTCCCGGCGGGGGGGAGGGACCCGCGCTGGCAGATATCGTTCATCTAATTTACTTTTTCTAGGACGAACAACAGTACTTTCTGCTGGCCACTCGCCAGTCACTACCTCGGCAATTCCTCATACGCTGGAGAGGAGGTTGGCGAATCCTCGCTCTCCGCGTCGACACTGCCAATGTCCAACTCCTCAGAGCTAGATCGTGCTTCCGAGCGTGCTCCCAAAACCTCGCATGAAACACTGGATCCACCGGGTAAGGGTTGAGATAGGGGAGCGCCCGTCTCAGCCCCCGCCGACAGATCCATTTGCGAGCCCCATGACCTAGATCGCCGCAGAGCCTCAGCTAGCATGCTCCGCTCCCAGACAGACTACACATAACAAGTGCGTGTCTCCCCCCGAGAGATAGCGAGGGCAAGAATGGGTTTGAATGTCTGATTCGCCATAATATATGTATGTATATATATATATAGGAGGTCCCTGTTTTTTAAACTAGATAGGGAATTCACTCTCAAAATAGCCAGCTCAACACACACACACACACACTGTCTGAAACTCTGCTTGCGAAGACAACAAAAGCTGCTGCTTCCTGGTTCGGGCGCTCTTTTATGACCTGGTTCGTGACGTCACCGACCTGCGACCGTCACTCATGCGCGCGACAGAAGTTTACATATTGTGCTTCGTGAAACAGCGTCCAAGTATTCCCCAAAGTGTTCGACGCAGCGCGAGTTCCCTTAAAAGGGAAGGTCTCTCTCTCTTACTCTCTCTCTCTCTCTCAATAACCTGATGTAAAATCAATGGAAGTCTATGCAATGCAATCACTAATATTGTAAAACAAATGTGTGTGTGTGTGTGAGAGAGAGAGAGTGCATACGCAGTATATATCTCAGCTCACTGACCTGTGAAATGTTCAGAGTTGAAGTGAGGGCCCAATGGGCTGCTAGAGCCAGAGTCCAGTGCAGGCTGACCCCCAAGCGCCTGCCATCAGGACTGGCCTGTGTCTCTGCTTTTTTCTGTAAAACACACACAAACCGTGGCTCTTTAGATACAACAGCATCCAAGTATATGCGTTCTGTGGTATGAATATAAATGTTCAAAGCGGCATAAGGTCAATGACGAGTGAGTTACACATATATTCTGAAGTGTTTACAGTCTAGAACCTGCAAACATATTTTTCTCTCAGTATTCACAACAGAAATCACGTGGCTGCATGAACTCAATGTTTGCAATAGTAGAGTTATGAAAGATCTTCGCAGGGAAACAATAATATAGAGAATAAACCTATAAAAAGCAGTGAGGTTGTTAACTGATGACATACATATCTGAAGTTGAAGTGACTAAAAAATAATGATAAATAATATAAAATAATAAATAAAACAAAGCAATGGAAAAAATGACTGGTGAAGAGCGACAATATCCCTCAAAGAATTGTGAATGACATCCAAACTCCTAAACTGATATATTGATATTTATAAACCTAAAAACATTGTTTTTATATTTATAATCAATTTACAAATAGTTTTCATTTGCAATGCTGCAATGCTAAATGAACAATGACTTTTAACCTTTTCCATATACTTTATTTTAATATTGTGATTCTGATTGGTTTGTTTCTTTTCTTTTTCTTTCTATTTTGAAAAGGACAAAATGCATAAGGAAAATGCTTTCAAAACCACACAAAAGGTCAAGGTCACACTCTATTTATTCATTTGCTAACCCAGACCATGAGTCACTGCTGCTGCCTGCAATATTTAACCACCTTAAGCGTCATTCCATTAAAAGTGTGATATTTTACACTTCATAATGAGACCTCTGCCCCGTCTGAACCACTCACTAGAAAGTGTTTCATTAGAACACATCCATCAGCCTGAGCTTTCTGAAATGATATTAAAATCGCCACATATGGAAGCTTTAATAGAATCGGAAATAAACATGGAATTAATTAAAAAGCCGGTTCAATAACCAGCAGAAGTTATTATTTCATCAACATCAATAAACAACAAAGTGAAGATTCACTACGCCAGCTAAATTGGATTATGATTAATATTACCTGCACAGCTTATAATCAAAACATCCAAAAGCAATTTCCAAAAGCAATCCAAAGCAATTTAGTTCTAGTCCCTGCAAACATCAGTCTCTTCCATATTTACCACATAAATAAGAAACATCCATACAAAATGTATTGAGACAATAATAATTCAATTTTCAATATTTTTTGTTCACAAAAAATAAAAGACCCAGCACAATCCCAGTGCCTATACGCACATGTTTACTAGAAGATCCAGTGTACTGTAAAACAGTCACATATTGAACAGAGAGACAAGCCTGTTTCCAAACACTGCCACTTATATAAGGTAAAGCCACAGAACAGGCGTAATGCCAAATCCGTGCTGGCATAACGTCACAGGCTTCCTATTGTGCAAACTAGCAATGTTTATTGTGCAATTATGGTGATGATCAAAATGCAGTGCAAAACATCTATGCATATATAAATGTTTGATGGTGGGATATTTTACATAAAGTGCGATGCTCACAATCATATCATAACCCTCAACATTGATAATCAGGAGAATAGTGAGCAGATGGTCTGCAATCTGCACACATTTGCTTTCGGCTGATCACACTTTGTGTGTGACTGTACGACTATGTGTTTGTGAACTTCTGTAAAAAACAAAAAAAACAGAATAATATTCTAATATAATGATTTGATGAAGAAATAGACAGATAGATATAGATAGATAGATAGATAGATAGATAGATAGATATATAGATAGATAGATAGATAGATAGATAGATAGATAGATAGATAGATAGATAGATAGATAGATAGATAGACAGACGGACGGA